>BJBW01013428.1:0-61876 GCA_004320125.1 Scolopax mira | reverse complement strand
GATGATCTCTGTGGTCCCTTCCAACTCTAAAAAAAAATTCAGTGAAATTCAGTGAATAAGTACAAGGACTGCAGTCATATTGACCCTGAGCTTAATTCACTTTTGTTCTCATGGATTGAGTAGATAGGCAGTGAGATCCTATTCTCTAATGGATTTGTTGGTCTATGTAAAGCATTACTCTGTGATTACTCCTCTGGGATTCTCTAGTCTTATCTCAACATTGTTATTTATGAGTAAGGAACAAACTTGATGGGAGGTACGGATACAATATGCACTCTAACATGACAGCCTTTAGATCAGGATTGTGCTATGTAGAAGATAGGTTTGCATTACATCTAAATAAAATATTGTCAGCGCCTTGCTCTGCCCACACCAGCATGTTTTCTAAGATTCAGAGACAATTTGTATCCTGTTCCTATCTTCTTTTGTCACCAATAGCCAGATTTTCACAAGAGATAGTCATGTAGCAGGTCTCATTTTCACGTAGACCGGTTTCCTGTGCGTTGTTTAGGGTGTCTTAGTATGACTATAATTTATGTCCAGATTAGGGAGGCTTTATAGTTAATTTAAGAAACTTTAGCATATGGAAGAACCAGATAAACTGATGATTTAGCTTCATTTTTTTCAAATAAATAATATGCAGAGGATTTTCTGAGCCAGGTGAGCAAGGAGAGGTGAAACCCATTGTGGCAGTGCATCTCTTGACACTCAAAGTGTGAGTCAAGAATTTCTCCCCAGTCTAACTAGGTTGGAAACACGCTGTTGTACCTAATTTTTTCTCTGTGATACAAACCAGGTCATTCATCTCCTCGCTTATCAATTAAAGAGTTGCTTCACAGCACGCAGGTCTCATTAGATCTGGAAACTCAATGCCTTGATCTATCCTAAATGATTTAAGATTAATATGAAGTAGGCTAGCTTTCTTTTAAGTACTTCACAGTTTGATTTCCCAGTGGAGAGGCAGTTGTTTACTATGGAAATATGATGGAATATTGAGAATCGATCAATTATTGCCTTGATTCTTACACATAGACATCACCGAGACACAGGGATAATTACAAAATGTTCAGATAGAGCTGCTTAGAGAAGTGGTTTGATTAAACCTTGGCAACTACTGAAGGGTGAATCCATACCTGCAGTTACTATGAGTGCATTGTGAAGGAGGCATTCTAACTTCTGTCTCTTGCATTCTAGCATCCAAAGATGTTAAAGTGTATGAAGCAATGCCACCTTTATTAACATAAAAGCCATATCTGCTGGACTAAATTCCATGTGTCGGCAATATTAATTAAAAGCCCATCCTTTGACTCCTGGAGAGTTTCTTTGAAGTGTGGCAGCTTAGAAGAGGCATTGGTTCCAAGTTTCTTTCATTCTCATTTGCTTATATTGACGACCAGTATAAATCTATGAGGGCAAAGATTAAATTCTTTCTCCCTTTAATGGGACCACTCATGCAAGGGCTTTGGGATTAGATCTTAAATTGGCACCTTTAAAATCAAATGTAATTTAGCTGAAAATATTCAGCTTTATTTCCTTTTATAGAGAAACAAAACACAGACAAAAAATAGCTAGGAAAAAGTAGATGACATCTGGGGATAAAGTCTATTGCTGTGTTTAAAAGCGAATCTCGGGGAGGGGAAGGAAAAAGAAAGGAGAACCAGATAAACAGTTTTATGTTTCTAACCACTAATATGTTTAAAGACATACCTCTTCTTTGCATCTTCTCCAGTGCAGTGTCAAGACAGACTAACTGGTAAAAATGTTGTCCCTCCTTTTCACCATTCTCAGGTTTCCTTGCATTATCTCTTGCTATAAGAAGGAAAGCAGTCCAACCCCCATAGCAGTTACTTCCCTACTGGTGTAGCTGTGAGATGGCTGCTCTTATGATTGCAACTGTTGTGGTGACAATCCAAACCTGGGTGGGGTGCAGGGAGGCAGCGAATGCAGTGAGCATTCTACAAGCAAGCGGACTGCTTCAGCCTCCCTGGGTTTGTCAGGGGTTTGCACAACTAGGATACAAGGTAGCTTGCATGTCTGAATATATTGACTCTGGAAGAGGTACTTCCCTTTCTTCCTGTGAATGAGGGCAGGCTGGAGGTGGGGTTGTGTGGCCCGGGAGCATGGTAGAGAAAGTTTATAGTGCCACAGCCATGCATGCACTGCAGGCATGAAACGGCTTGATTTTCACATTGTACCCTGGATGTTTGAGTTTTGAACATCTCAAGGCTTGCGTTGGAGCTTGTATTTAAATAGCAGTGCTCAAATATTTAAAAAAATATCCTCAGCAACTTCCAGTATGAGACCCTTTTGTTACTGAGAATATTGTTACGATCCAGGCTTTGGTGTTGCGTCTGTTGGCAAGAAATTGCTGATCATACTTTCTCTCAGCACACCCTTGTAATTGGTTGCTATGCAAAACAGTATTAATGCTAGTCCTGCAGGCACTGATGTCCTTCAGCCTCAGCAAGAATAGATCAACGCACCATGCAAGACAAGGAGGGTTGTAGAATGAATAAGACTTCTCTTCTGAGGCACCAGAGATGGGAAAGGGAGTATGTAAATAAGGAGAAACTCCCCTTTGAGATTAAGTGCGGTCCCTGTCAGAAAGAAGTTAAGTTTTAGACCTCTGTTCAGGGCAGTGAGTGATAAGAATTAAAAGTGCAGAAAACCTGACCATGCCTGTGCCAGAAAGCAGAGCAGCATCAAGGATTCTGAGCTTTTAGTTCACTTTGCCATTGATACTACCTTAGTTGCCCAGCTGAGCTTGTTCTAACTTTATATCCTTTAAAGCATTAAAAAAAATCAGTGTATGACCTGCATTCCCCGTCAGAAGTGATACAGATTGCAAAACTCTCTGGGATCTGCTGGAAGAATGGGGTAAGAATGTCACGTGTTCTGCTGGCTCCTCTCGTGGCACAGCACATTGGGGTTGGTAACTCACACTTTCATTCTGGAGGTATTGGGTAACGAATAAGGCAGAGGAGCAGACCCTGAGAAATCTGTGCACTCTTGATACCCTGCTGAGTATGCTAAGACAGTAATGTGGAATGTCTCTTCTCTCCAGGGATGTAAAGTATACCATCTATTGTCCTAACATACTAAAAGACAAAATGCAGAAAAACAGGCTCCTTAGAAAACTTGTGCCTGTAGATACGAGGAAAATGAAGAAATGAAAAATTAAATGAAGCCAGGCTTTTTTTCTTTAAATGAAGACAGATCTCGCATTGCAAATGTGAGAAGCCTGCAAGATAATGCACCAGCTGTGGGCTCCTGTATGGGTTTAACTGTAAAGGGGACAACTAGCAGCAGCACCACAGTACTGATTTACAAGAAGGTTGCTAATAATCACATCCCTGCGTCAATTGTTAGCAGTAGAAATTAGGAAAAGAAGGAAGAACTTAAAAGTCGGCAATCTTCCTTACATCTAATGATGTCCTCTTGGACATGCGCTTTCTGATGAGATTTTCTGTTACACCCAGATTCATTCTTGCTGCTGCGGCTGCTAGTGCTCTGGTACTCAAAGGCAATGCCTAAATTGGGTTTCATAGTGTGAGGACTGTAAAGAAATACAGTAAATAATCATATCCTCTGAAACATCTTCTTTAGAAGTTACAACAAAACTAACTTTCTCTCTAAAATTTACCTGACACTGCTGATGTTAAAGAAAGAAGGCAAAGCTAGAATAATAGGCTACACTGTCATATTCTTTATAGAAGTACTAGCTGAAATAAAATTATGTGGTCTTTTTGCCGTAGTCCAGCAAACGAGCAAACACTTAATCTGAGTGTCTGCTCACAGTTGCTTGACTTCAAGGTCATTTATCAAAAACATTATTTAATTGTATCTCACGTAGAAACTGGTGATGACAACTGATGAGGTCTGTGTCTATAGGTTCTTCTTCAGTGAACTCATTTTGGGTGCCTGTAAGAATTTATTTTGGATTCTTAAGTCCTGCTTCATTTTTAATGAGGAAAGTAAACTTTGGTTAAAGTACCAGGTTCAAATATTTGTATTTTGGTGAATGAAAAACTGGCAGTGTGTGCTTCCAGTCCAGAAAGCCAATCATATCCTGGCCTGCATAAAAAGAAACTGCCAGCAGGTCAAGGGAGGTGATTCTCCTTTGAGGACAGGCTAAGGCTGAGAGAGTTGGGATTGTTCAGCCTGGAGAAGAGAAGGCTCCAGGGAGACTTACAGCAGCTTTCCATACCTGAAGGGGGCTACAGGAGAGATGGGGAGGGACTCTTTGTCAGGGAGTAGAGTGACAGGACAAGGGGTAATGGTTTTAAACTGAATGAGGGGAGATTTAGATTAGATACTAGAAAGACATTTTTTCCTGTGAGAATGGTGAGACACTGGAACAGATTTCCCAGAGAAATTGTGGATGGAGGGGTTCAAGGCCAGGCTGGATGGGGCTTTGAGCAACCTGGTCTGGTGGGAGGTGTCCCTGCCCAGGGAAGGGGGCTTGGAACTAGATAATCTTTTCGCTCCCTTCCAACTCTAACCATTCTCCCCCTCTATGCTGCTCTCTGAGACTCTACCTGAAGTACTCTGGGGGGCCCAGTACAAAAAAGACATAGACCCATTAGAGCGGGTCCAGAGGAGGGCCGTGAAAATGATGAGAGGGCTAGAGCACTTCTCCTATAAGGGAAGGCTCAAATAGTTGGGGTTGTTCGACCTGAAGAAGAGAAGGCTTTGGGAAGACTTATTGCAGCCTTTTAATATATAAGGTGGGGTTTATAAGAAAGAGGAAGAGAGACTTTTTACCAGGGCTTGTAGTAACAGGACAAAGGGCAATGGTTTTAAACTGATACGGTTTATATTGAACATAAGGAAGAAATTTTTTATGATGAGGGTGGTGAAACACTGAAACAAGTTGCCCAGAGAGGTGGTAGGTGCTCCATCCCTGGAAACATTCAAGGTCAGGTTGGATGGGGCTTTGAGCAACCTGATCTAGTGAAAGATGTCCCTGCCCATGGCAGGGGGGTTGGACTAGGTGGTCTTCAAATGTCACTTCCAACCCAAACCATTCTATGATTCTAAGAAATATACTTACGAAGGGCAATGGGAAAGAGCCAAAATAAGGGGAATATGTAGAAAGGCATATAAAGTCAATGGGCATTACCTTCAAGAACTTTGCCTAGGTGTCTGCACACATTAAAAGAAGCCTCTGAATAACAGGAAGTCCTGCTCCCTCTTCCCCATGAGATGGCTTTTGCTGCAGTCATGGACAACTAGCTTAGGCAGAATAGGAGGAGGCTAAAGAAGAGAAACTTCTAGAGTTTTCTTTGTGAGGTCTGGTGTGTATAAGTAGATAGAGGACCAGCAATATAAAAGGCAGCTGAACATTCAGACAGGAGTACTAAAAGCAGTGTTACAGTATAGGTGTGTGTGCAGCCTCATCTGAGACTGCCAAATCTGTTGAAGAAAAATTTCATCCCTCTGGTCTTAGCTCAGCCAACACTGCTAAAAGATTTCCTATTTCTAATGTGGAGCAGGGCACTTATCAGTTGCTCTGCTACCTGGAAAGGGAAACTGCTATTCTAGCAGGTGTGGAAATCTAAGACCAAGACATAAACGAAGCATGAATTTGGGAATTAAGAGATGTTAAACCACTTCGGTGGCTACAGGCAGAGATGTAACCTCAGTGTGAATGGGGGTGTGTGAGCTCCCTCCTGTGTCTTATTTGTGTGATAAAGGTGGATCTCAATGAGAGACCTAGGCGGAAAAGACTCTTAGTTGCCGGTCTAAAGTACTTCTGGATCTCCTGTGCTGATAAGGCAGTGATGATGGCAGTATAGGGGAAAGTCTGGTCAGAGGACTAAGTATTCTGTTCAGTTGGGACTGGGGAAAGTTAATTGCAACATAAAAAATGCTATTATGGTATTAATGAGAAATCCACATGTAGAAAGCACAGGGTCAGGCTGAACCTGCTGTTTGTAAAATTTACACAGCAATTTACTAATTCTAATCTGTTTGATTTTCTTTTTTTTTTTTTTTCCTGTGTCTCATCCCTCTGATTTTCACTGAGACCAGAAATCTCAGTATTTCAGAATTTCAGACCAGTGGTGTTCAAATTTCATATTTTAACCCCATTTTGTCCCCATTTTTTTTTCCCCCAGTATATTATAGAATACAGTAATGAGTACCTTCCAGCTGATTTCTTGTTCTGTTTCTGTGCTACTGTCATTGTTTCTTTAGCCACACTGTTGAACTTCTGGCGGTAAAGAAGTATTTAAAAGGTGCAATGTGAGGAAAGGAAAAACACACACATTCCACAATGGAAAAAGAACAAAAACCCCTGAAATCTTTTGTTTCTCAGGGTTAAACTGCAAAAGATAGAAAAGGGAAGAACTTTTCCTTTCCTCAAAATAAGAAACTGAACTGGTGATGATGTGTGGCCAAATGAAGGGTTTGTGTGCCATTAAGCTCTTTTTTTTTTCTTTCTCAAAGTACTTTGAGTGATTTATGAGAAGCTACCAGTCCTTTCTAACAAACCTTGTTTTCCAATCTGAACTGTTTGTAACTTTGAAATGATATTTAAAGAGAGTCATCGAAAAGCTGTGAATGCAGACCATGTTCTGTCTTGGTATTAAATGGTGTTGGGGTGCCCCCAACCTATTTTTTTCACCCAGATCTAATGTGAATGAGTGGTGTCAGTCACAAAGTGTGGTCATCAGACTAGTATCTGAGATAGGGTATCTCAAGTGAGACTGAGTATCATCAGACTAGGGCTGAGATAAATCCCTTGGGTATCAAGCTTATCTCAATTCCTTACTTGGGACACCTCTCTAAAAAGGAGAAATAGTTTAAGCACAGCTATTGTGAGGAGCAGGAGTATGAATGCTTTCTGTGGAACATATGATTGTGGAAAGGGGTAGGAGGCATGAGATGGCCAAAACCCTGTTCAGAACTTCGCCTTTGAAGTGAATTTCAGCTCCATTTTACAGATGGAAAACTTGGAAAGAGGTTTTAAATTATTCCCTCCTGGCTCTGAATGGAAAAATCAATGCTGGTTTGACCACTAGAACTGTCACCTCTGTCTCTGTTTGGACTACAGTCAACCCCTTACAGATTAATAATCATAATAGTGCCTTTCTGCTCTTATCAGACCATGTGATCTGATCTAACCTGTGAACATGAAGATGAAAGTTTAATCCCCCAGGCCGTCTGCTCTCCTTTACCTTTTCTGTCTGAATGCGTTTGCCTTGCCTTGCTTGCCCACTTTTGGCATATGTCTCCTGCTGTCTTGTAGCACTATGACTGATTTTACAGTCCTCTGTTGCAGAGGGCTGTAGCCTCTTCCAACAGCAGCTGCCTATTTAGAAATGCTTACAGTTTCCCTTTAGTATTTCCTCTCCTCTCCTGGCAACTCCTCTCAGTATGATTTATGAATAGCAAGCATAGCTGGGGGTGATGCAAAGTATCAACACCTCTGAATTCCAATGATAGGAACCGGGGTAATTAATAATAACAAACCAGGAGTATTTGCTTTGTGTGGACATCATGTAGCACAGAAGCACTAGCCTGTATACTTTGGGAATGGGGGAAAGTCAGTCCTAGCCCTTTCCAATGCTGTTAAATCTGCATGTCATTTTCCTTAGATAATTAAGTAATTCCAGCCTTTCAAAGAGTGAGACTCTTTCCTTTTTCCGTTAGCTTGCAGATGTAGTACATGTACCTTGCAGCAAATCAATGCTAACTATATTACCATGCATTATTGCAGTAATGGAGTAGAGTAAGCCCAAGGAAAATGTTCAGCCCTTGCTGATTGCATTATGAGCATGAGGATCTCTTATGTATCAGACTTATTAATTGCATTTTCATTTGTGTCACTTTAACCCTTTTGGGATTGCTTTTCAGCTTCAGATTACCACTAAAATTTCAAAGTGTTGGACAGATTCAGAAAAGAGAGAACGGCAAGAGTGGTCTCTGTGGTACCACACTGGAACCTGAGCATCTGTGACAAATAAGACAGCTGTTAAATCACTTAGTAGAACACAGAATAAATATACTCTGTGTTTGGAGCAAAAAATGCTGTGGTCGGGTGCCCTTTTAAGGGAAGGAGAGTGAAGGGTGTTGGCCTGCTGCTTGCTTTTGCATTGCACATAACGCCCGTGCAGGTTGTTCCTCCTCCCTCTCCAGATGCACTCCTTGCTTTGCCCCAGCAGCATTTCTGTTGTGAAGATCAGCCTCCTTAGCTGGTCTCTTTTGCTCTCTGACTGAAGGCAGTGAAGTTCTCTGTTGTCTGCAAGCCATAATCTAGATTTCAGAGTGCGGATTGTGTCCTTGCTGCATTTGCAGGCCTTTTCCTGCAGCCTGATAGGAACTCTAGGCACTGCTGTAGTTTAAATGATTATTAACTTAGTAATTGGAATTTGCATCATGGAAATGGTGCCTGGCCTTTGCCAGCCCACCACTGAGCATGCATTACACTGTGTGCGGGTTACATGTTGTTCTCTTTGTGAGGCCAGTATTATTTATTCTAATACCCTGTGATTGTGCAAAACTTCAGTAGGCCCCCTGTGAGTTGAAGCTATCAGACAAGACAGTCTAGCAAAGGCTATAATATCTGCCACTTAGTTTTGTCCTACTTCCTTTCTTAGAGTGTTGGGAGCATAAATTTGCCTGAGACTCCCCCTTTCAGAACTTTTCAGACTCTTTTTACATGAGATTTGATTCAACATGGCTCCATTTAGGAGTAAGTTGTTGCTGAATCAGTGCACAGGAGATTTGCCAGGAGTAGCTTGGTAAGAAATACCTGCCTACAGCCAGCTGCGTGCTGCTCTAGTTCTGGGTTATTTTTCTTTATATTAATACTTCCTTTTTGTTTTGTTCATCTCCACCCTTCTGTTCATGTTGACTAGCATAAAGTCTTTCCTTGGTGATGAAGTTAAATTTCTCTCTCGTTTGGGGTTGTTCTAAAAAGAAGGGAAGGAAATAGCCAAAGGTGAGAATCCTAAAAGGTGGTGTTTGTTGTGAGAGAGAAAATGGCATCCAGCTGTGGCAGGTTGAACATCCTACTATGAAGTCCCAGCATCAAAGCTGGGTTCCCTGCCAGACTTGTTTCTCTCTGGCTTGCTAAGAAAATTCTGCCGTAGCGCACACGCACACTCTAATTGCTTTGGATTTAGCTTGAGTAGAGAAGAAACAAAAACATCTCCTTTTCCATCTAGGTCTATCTCAAGCTTGGGGGAGGAGGGAGTGGAAGAGGGAAAGATTTGTTTGGAAGAGGATACAAAGTGGAAAAAGTACCTGGGGTAAGAGCAAATTCTTAACTGTAGAGGACAGTTCCTGTGACACTAACCACAGCAGCTTTACTCTTCCACAAAACTGGAAGTTCTGAGCTGTGGGAAAATGCATTTTGTGACATTTCTCTTTCTTGTATCTGATTTCTACAGGAGAGTTTTCTAAAATATCTCCTATGCAGTATCTAGTTGGTTGGAGGCTATCAAGGAAGTTTTCCATCCTTGTGGATTTATGGGTTCTTTTACCATTTTCTTTTACTGTTTCTTTTACCAGTAGCCTATGGAGACCTGGATGTGGATGATGTTTGGTTGTCCTTCTTTGTTTGAAGATACTAAGTCCTTTAAATTTCTTCCCTGGGGGCATCTCCCCAAGGCTAGGGGTGGAAGTAAGTCTGTTGGGATTGCTGAGGACAACTTTATCTGCATGGGAGCTTGGGAGCTAGCACCGTGCTGGCATGGGAATGCTTGGAGAAGTTATGGTCGTCTCCAGTCAGTGACATGTTCCTAAGGTATCCCCTTCATTGTCGTTTGTGTTGTATGACTTCTGGCCTTGTGGGACTTTGGTTTACAGACAGTAGTGCAGCACTGAAATGCTGATGACTCTTTAAGGGGCATTAGGGATGTCACTGTTGCAATCTAATGGTGATCTCTGCAATATGACAGTCCTAGGACTCTAGAAAGGAAATCTGTGTCAAACAAAAATCAGTGTCTCAGATGGTAGCATCCCTGGGAAAATACAAGTGATATTGCACATCCCACACAACTTTAGTTACAACTGATAATATCTAGTGTATCTTCAATGATTGGTCTGTAAATAGGATCCCAACCAGCAGATGCTTGGGAGTTATTGGAATTTAATCTTTTTGAACTGAAGTGGGAGCAGCTGACTTTGTGCATACAGGCCCTGTGAAGCCTTGGAAATTCGGAGCCTAAGGAGATGTTCAGGGCAGAAGATGGTATAGGCTCTTGAGGAGTCCCATCAGGATACAGGATGAATATGGGATAATTTAAATTTCTTTCTTTTGCCTATAGCCCCTAGCTGTTGCTTTCTTTTGAGAGGATGGAGCAATAAACCTGTGGCAATAAACCTTGCACCACAATGCAGGGTGCGGACAGACAGCTTGAGTCTGATAGAGCTCAATTTGTTTTTCTTTGGCTGATTTAATGACTTCCAAAAAATCCCTCCCTTTTAAATGAGTCTCATCCTATTATTTTCACTGTGATTTGCACATTGTACTGTGCTTTGGTTTAAATGCAGTTGAGTTAGTTTTAGAGAAAGGTAAATGAATTATGTGACTGTTTTTGAGGGCTGTATAAATGCTAGTCACTTCTGAAACAGTCTTGCCTTAATGACTAGTGAAATCTGGTGGTTTTTAAAAAACCTTAATTCAAAGCCTGTGCTTAAATACAAAGTATGCTTAGATCATGGAGACAAGTTCTGCTCTTGACAGTAACTATCAACTACTTTTTTACTGCGCTTTACGATATTCCAGCTGAGCTCCTCTGTTATTGCAAATTTGTTTCATTCAAAATAAGGAATAGCTGAAATGCTGTAATTGGCTGGTGACTGTTAATCTGGGTCACTTGAACAGCAGGGCTAAACTGGATGGTAACCGATTGCATCCAGCTGAGACAGTGGCTAAAGACAGATACCTCTTCTCTTGGCACAACAGGCAGGGTGTTTAAAGGGTGTTTACCCATCAGCAAGAGGTGGCCAGATTTAGCATTGTGCTTTCCTTCCATCAAAAGTTTGTTTGTGCTAAACCTTGCCCCGTTCAGAGAGCCTTCTGCCCCTGAAATCACAGTATCTGTAGCTACCCTTGTCCTGTTGTAGGTGTCTTGAAGAGAACTAAACCTTTCCAGATCCCACTATGCTCTAGGGAAGGAGTAGAACAGGCAGAGAGTAAATTTCATGTTCACAAAGGCTCTCTTTGCACAGCAAAAGCAGTATTTATGCTCTGCTTCTCAGCAGCAAAACCCCCTCCTAAACAATCGTAGACATGAAGCTTTGTTAACAAGCAGGAAGGAAAAGCTGATGAGAGGTGCACAAAATTTCTCACAGTAAGGAGGATTCATTTTCTCTGTGGAACCTGAGAGACTGAGGCATAACTTGGGACAGGAAGGGAGATAAGGGTCATTTACTCTTTCTGAATCAACAACTATATGAGTATTTGTCCCATTAACTGTTTTTAATCGGATTTTCTCCAAACGGTGTGTCAGTACTCATAGCATGTTCTTGATTTTATAACATCTTAAGCCATGATTACGTCTCTCTCCATTATATGTGTCACAGTAGAACCTGGCTCTTTAGACAAGCTCTTTGATTCTGAAGTCAAAGAGGGGCTGCAGGCTCGAATATCCTGACCCAGGGCTTTCCAAGTGATGCCAAGGAGCATACTTTCAAAAACTGGACAAATGCTTCTGAAAATCTATGATCTTACTGTGGTCCTGCATGATTTGAAATCTGGGAAATGGGGGATCCTGTATTTCTGACTGAGGTCTCCAAGACTAAAATAGATGCAACCTGCAGTAAGCAGTGAATTGAACACAGTGAACTTCTGTGCTGCACAATTTATCTTCGTATATGCTGCAAATCCATGCACTCATTCCATTCTGATAAGCTCTTTGGCATTTCTGATAATGTTGATTATCAGGCAGAAGGAGATTTTCTTATCTTGGCTTCAGGACCAACACCAGAACCCAACATTAATTAGAAGCATGATCTAAAAACTGCAGAATCTCCCCAGAGGATTTAAAACACGTCTGCCTTCTCTGTGCATCACCAAGTCCTTCACCTGCACTGTGGAGGTTGTGCAGCTTTTGGGCAGCCTTAGCTGTGGGTGAAGATAGTGGGGCTGCCTGAGCATTCCTGAATGATAGAGGCTCTTCTGTCTCCCACAGACATGGCGTTTGGAGAGAAAAAAATCAAAAGGAGGGATGGGAGACAGACTAGTCGCCAAACCTGGCATTGCATCTGCTCACGCTGGTGAAGTTCTGAGCCTGAGAGTGAGTTACACAGAAGTGGTTCTTCACTTTGCTAAACTCAACCAGCTGCAGTTCCAGTGTGGCCTGTGGCAGCCTCTCCTGACCCAGGGCATTGTGTGGATGGTGCAATCAAGAGGATGGTGGTAGTGTGATGTGGTGAGGGGATCCACTGCTTTGTGAGAACCCTGCTCCAATTGTCCCACCGTTCTCCCATGACCCAGGATGTGTTAAACACTTCCCTTGGCATGTTGGTATGTGGTACCCATGTTGTGTGTTTATGTGCAGGGTTGCTGGACTCCCACTTCATTGAGTAGTGCAGAAGTTAGATTCCCTCCTGCAGCATCTGCACAGAGGTTTGGTTTGGGGTTTTTTTGCAGCCCCTGTTGCTTTGCACAGTGTCTGGCAAAGCAAAAGGCTCCCCACCACGGGCCTGCTGTGTTTTAGAGGCAGAGACCATCTGCTTCATACCCTGACTGGCTGCGCTAGGAAAAAATCTGTCCCACAATGGGCATAGTACTGTACCACCAGAAATGGTGGAGGCCCTGCCAGCAGGTGATATTTAGTCTGAGAATGTAGTGACGCTTCAGCTTTTAATGATTTTTTGATGAGGGAGATTCAGGCCATTCCTTGGTAAACAAGACAGCATTATCACAGAGCTGCTTTGTTTTCCAGTGACTGGTCTCACACATAATAAATAGGTTAAAGTGAACTGAAGTAAGCATTGATTTTTCTTTAGTGCACGTGGGATTTCCTCCCTTGGGAGGGCTGTAGTAGTGCAGGAGACCTTCAGGGGAGAGGGTATGTGTGTCAAGAGAGTGATGTAGCTTTACATTACTTTTTTTCCCCCCTTTAAATTTTCCACTTATGATCCTTCCTCAACTACCTCCTCCCCTTTCCTTCAGGTTCAGAAGGTAAGGTTCCAGCTCCTACTCAGAAATTTCCTGAGGTGATAGTGGAGGACAGACTCCAAGGAGAGTGGCCACGGAGGCCTGTTTGTATGCAGTCCTGCAGTAGGAGAGGGGTCTGGAGCAATGGTGGGCAAAACAGAATGGAAGAAGGTACTGGGGAAGCAAGTCTACAACTAGCAGTGGTGGTAGTGATGGTGCAAGTCATTGATCTGTGTGATAGGAGTTAACTCCTTGGTTTCATAATACATTTTTTTTCCCAAATGAAAGTCACAGAATAGGGAAAAAAAGAGAACCCTCCAAATGATCAATTCCGCTTTAGGAGGCTTTGGCATGAAGCGATTCCCGGCTCTATTTGTTTTTTCCTTTACATAGTGCCATTAGGCTGCTTCCATCCAAGTCATCCCCTCCAAGCAAGCATAACTACCCCAACTGTCTTTCCTTAATTGAACCCAGCTCCCCCTTGGTTACAGGCATGTTCTGCTACTTTGTGCAACAATTGCCCTTCCAGAACATTTACTTGCCTACTTAGAAATCTACTGCATTGCCTGGTGTTATGGCATATGGTTGCCTTACATCAATTAAAAATCAACATGGTCCAACAGAATATAACACCAACCCCTGCTTCTTTGAATGGATGTTTGCAGCTGGGTAGGGATTAAAGCAGATTGTAATGGATTAGACCAGGGATAAAACAGCCTGTAATGGATACTGTGTTGAACTATTCCATTTCTATTCTTGGATATAGACTGTGCAAATCCTGGGTTGTCAAATGACATCCTGTCACCATGCCGTGCAAGCGTCCAGATTTTGAAGCAAACCTGATATTCCTGCAACAGGGGTGGTACAAACTGGAAAAGCCCCTTGTTTGTGTGCTGGTGATGGGCTCGCAGTTCACGAATCATGCAGGAGATGGAGGTGTTGCTTGTGTTACCTTTGTCTTCTGGAGAAGGAAAGGGATTGGAGAGCAGTGCTGCTCCTCGCCTTGGCACTGAGGCCTCGCTAAGGGTGGGCAGATCAGGAGTAGGAGGATTTTAGTACAGATCCACATCATTGGTGGGACTTCAGCTGTGCATCCTATTATTTGACAGTAATAAGCAGGTACCGATTAAGGGGTTTTAGGATTTTCTTTGGAAAAACTGTGAATACCTGTCTGAGAAATTGAGGCCTGGGCTAATCTTGCTGATACTGTATAAAATGAATGTCTGGAATTGCACCTGAGCAATCCTGCATCTGTGGATGATATTCACAAAGGGTGATTTTAAGTGCAAGTAACCGCTCTTCAGTCTGCAGGGAAGGAGACCTGTTATTGGGGTGGTGAAAGTACTTCCCTAAAGAAAGTGTTGGTGAACATGCTCGTGCATGAAGTCCAACACATTCTGTGCCATGTCCAGCACAGCTGGGATCTTGTGGTGATAGAGAGTGATGTAGTGGACACAAAGCAGTGCCTTGTGCTGACAGGATTTAGGAAAGGAGATGTGTCTACAAGCCCTGTCTTGGTGTGGATGGGCTTTGGTCATGAACTCAGGGATGATGCTGCAGAAATGAGTGCTAACAAGGACTAGGTCTTGAACAGTGTCCAGGCTGAGAAGATAAAGGGGACTGGGTGGAGTGCACAATGGCTAAGCAGCAACAATTGGTAGACCTGCAGTAGCTTTTACTTTGTGGTGAAAGGGATTCTGGACATGCAGAGATCTTCAGGAGCAGCATTGAGCTGCTGCTGAGTCCAGAGGGACTGGAGAAACTTTAACAATAACATAAGGATGAGCTCTGTGTGTCACAGCTGCAGCCTCGCCGGGGGAGGATGACATTAAGGAGGTGGGCAGTGCATCCCTTCACAGCATGGAGCAGTGGCAAGATCCAGGGATGGTATGTGTGACACTCTTCCTGCAGCACTTGAGCTAGGGAGTAGGGAGAGATTTGGGGTCCCTCCTGTTCCCCATAGCAGACGAGCAGCAGGAGGATGCAGGCTAGGGGCTGTCTGGGCTCTGTGCTTGCCACAGGTGTGTGTATAGCTTGTGCAATCCCCTCACTCATGTTTTTTATGGATCAGCTCTGGCTGAGGCTCACGTCACTGCTCCCACACAAATGAAATGTCATCTCCCGAATGTTTTGGCAGTGTAGTTTGAAAAGGAGCCGATTCCAAGTCAGAAATAACATCCATTGGGTTGGGGGTGGGTGATTTGCATCCCCTGCCCCCACCTCCCACCTTCCCTCTTTCCGTCGGTATCTGTGGCTCCCGGGCAGGGCTGTGCCCCGTGGGTAGGGACCCCCACCACACACCGCCTTGCTCAGCGCCCCCCCGCAGCTGTTAGCGCTTTTCTCTGCAAATGGGTGGCAGACTCACCCCTGCAACCCTCTTTTCCTTCCTACAGGACACAGACATTTAGTGACAGCTCCTACCGCTTGCAACAGCCAGAGGTGATTGACGTCCTCCTCTTACCTCCTCCAACTTGCTTCTCGCCCTCCCCAACCCCAGTTTTAGACCCTTTACAGCAGGAGATGGCTCAGCCCGGGGCATCGGCGAGCAGGGAAACCCTGCCGCTTTCTGAGCAGGGCATAGCCATCACCCATCCTTTCTCTGTCCCTCTCTCCCTGTGTTCCTGGCTTGGTCTGGAAGGACCCAGATTAGGACAGGAGAAACTGTTGAGCCATCCCTGCTTTGGGACTGGTGGCGATGGGGGTTGGGGAGCTGGGGTTGGGGAGACACTGCAGGTAGAGCTGGGTTAGTTGATGGATCCGTCCTTGGATGGCAAAGAATGGCTGATGGGGTAAGTGGGAGGGTGGGACAATTATTATAACGCTAATTGTCGGCACTTTTCTAAAGGAGGAGGAGAACTGGGGAAAGTCGACCATGGGTTTGATCTGAAGAGAAAGCGCCCATGTGTTGCTGCAGTGAATCGCACTGGAGGGACGTGGCACTGGCCCAGGGATGGCGATGACAAGGGTGACCCCTGGGAGGATGGGGGACGCCCCATGGCCGTGGGAGGCGGTTACTCACACCTTGTCCGGGGGCTGGGGAAGCAAAGGCTCTTCGGGCTTTGCCAGCAGAAAGCTGCATCCCTGCGATGGGAGCACCTAAAGAATTACATCTCCCTCGCTCCTTCTCCTGACACGGTCCCAAGATGCTGCTGCAGCAGCAAGCTGCCTGCCGATACTGCCCTTTTCTTGGTTATTCACCCCTCAATTAACTTGCTAGTCTCCCTTCCCGGTGTGTGTGTGGTGTGTGGTGTGTGTGTGTGTGTGAAGTTGTGGCGATTCCCACGGCCACGAGGCTCCACTCGGGACGGGTACATTCCCCACGCCCGGAGCTGTCTGTGGAGCGGTGCTGCTGGGTGGCTGTGAGTCCGTGGGTAGGCTGTTACACACACGGGGAGTCACCCAAGAGCCGCTCATCCCATCTGCGTCCCCTTATACCCCTTACCCATATCGTTCTCCCTGCACACACACACACACGCATATGTATGCCCCGGGTGAGGCATCCTCATGCTGCTGTACATAGGGGTGTAAATGTAAATATATAATCAGGGGAAGCAATGAGTGACGGCTGCTTTGTCCCAGGCAGGAGCACACATAACCAAATGGGGAGAAAACAGGGTCGGGTGATGCTCCAGCTGATTCAGTGGGGCGCGGTGTTCCGCTCCCGCCCCCGGCCCCGCTCCCGGCCCCCGGCGGCACGGCGGGTGACTCGGTTGGTGTATTTCAGCGGCGGCGGCGGCGGCGGCTTGGCAAGGCTCGGGGCTCCTCCCCCCGTGTGGTGTTACCCTCTCACTTGATCAAATCCTTGAACGTGAGCAGTTTCACTGAAAAGCACTTTTCAAAAAAAAAAAAAAAAAAATCCACCAACAGTAAGGAACAAAATCCAACTACCGGGGAGAGAGTTTTTTTCTTTTTTCCTTCTTTTTTTTTTCTTTTTTTTTTTTTTCCTGGTCATCGTCTCAGAGGCTGAGAAAGGGGGAAGAGAAAGAAGGAGAGTGAGAGAAAGAGGAGCCTTTTACGAATAATAATTATTATAATTACGATCCGGCCCCTTTCTCCTTAAGAAAAAAAAAAAAAAAGCCCTAAACGCGGCGCCTCGTCCCCCCCCTCCCTCTCCAAGCCCCCCGACTCGCTCTGCAAAAGCATGGAGAAGGGGACTAACTGCTTTCCGACCTGCCACACCGTTTTTCTCGCCTGGACATGGCTCTTACTTCTCTCTTGGTGTTGCACCGGCGCCGAGATAACTTGCATATCCTGCTCGTCTCCATCGCCCTCCTGGCCGTCGTCCTCGCCTCGCCTTAGGCAGGAGCAGCGACAGCCACCA
The DNA here is from genome assembly GCA_004320125.1 of Scolopax mira. Lineage (NCBI taxonomy): Eukaryota > Metazoa > Chordata > Aves > Charadriiformes > Scolopacidae > Scolopax > Scolopax mira. Next base: position 44,438 of record BJBW01013428.1, on the reverse strand, counting down.
CAGCCGCCGCCGGGAGGATTACGGAGCCGGCCGGGTGGCCGAACGCGGAGCTCGGAGCCGCTGCCGGGCGGGGAGTCGGGGGGCCGTGCGGGGCCGCGGGGAGCGGCGCTCCGTTCGGCGGGGGCGGGCGGCAACGCGCCCGGAGGCCGGGGCCCGGCGGCGGCGCGGAGCCGGCGGAGCAGCGAGGGCCGGCGGGGGCTGCCAGCGGGAGGCGGCGGGCGAGGGGTCCCCGCAGCCGAGGGGCAGCGCGGCGGCCGGGCTCAGCCCCGCGGGCCGGCGGAGGAAGGGAGAGCGGCGCGGCTGCGAGGGGCAGAGGAGCTGAGGCTGAGCAGCACCATCTTCGCGCTCAGCGGGGATGCGGCTCACAACCAAGCCATGGTGCACTGGTCCGGCCACAACAGCAGCGTGAGTATCCTCACCTCTTCACCGGCTCTGATCGGGGGGTGTGTGTGTATGGGGGGGGGTGAGCCCCTTGTGCCCACCCGCCGGAGCAGGATGGGGCTGGGCGGGCGCGGAATAGAGGGGGCGCTCGGTGGGCATCTTGTTTTTATTGCCGGAGGGAGGGAAGAAGGGGGGACAGGGACCGATGGCTGTAGGAGGAAGAGAAAAGTTTTGCTTGGGAAAAGATGAAGGAGAACGGGAACACCTTCCTCCTCCTCCCTCCCGCCCCCGAAAGCAGAGCGGTGATGGCCGGGGCAGCGCGGTGGGAGTGCCGCCAAAGGGGCCGGGCTGGTCGGAGCCTTCTCCCTTGCTGAGGGAAAGACCCCCCCAGCTCCCCCCTCCTCCTGGCTGTCCCGTCTGCCTGTCCCCCTTTTCTCTGTCTCTTCATGTGTAATATACACCTCGTCACGCTTCGCTGCCCGTGTGCCGGCGGGTGAATGATTCCAGCGGTGGTGGAAAAGCTCTCCTGTTCTCCCCTCTGCATGCTGGCGACTGGAGAGATCCCATCGAGTCATTAGAGGTGGAAAACCCCGCAGCACCTTGAGGGACTGAAAGGAAGCAGGTGGTGCAAGCCCCGTGAAAAGTTGATTAAAAAAAAATAAAATCGATGAGATCTCTTGCCTTTTCCCTTAAGTCAAAAATAAAGAGTAGCTGAGGTGTCCCTGAAAGTGTGGGACTATGTGTGGGGCGTCTCAAAAGCCCACGTACCTTGTGTCGTGACAGTGCGGGGCCCTCCCTCATACCCTGCTTTGCAGCGCCCGGCAGATGGCTGTGGATGGAACTTCAATTTTATTTTAACTTAGTATCAGAAATACTAATTTCAGTCCGATATAAAGTCTGAGAACAGGCATAATTTAAAGGACTCCAGGAAACCTTTATGTTCTGGTGATAATATTCCCATTATTCTGATTATTATAGCTTGTTGCTGCCTTAAAAATGCCTCTTTTATTGTTTTGCCACTATTGGAAATGGGCATAAAGCAATTAACAGCATAGATCAGATTGGCTGGATTTTCAGATACACTTTTCATGAAACTGATTAGTCATGAAAAAGCAAATTGTCTATCTGTCACTATCTAGCTATGCATCAGCTATAGCTTCATAATGTGCAATTCAATCACCTCTGATTTTTTGGGAAATTTTTTTTTCTCTATTTATTATTACTTAGGTAATAATTCTGACAGCAATGTAGATGGTACTTTGATTTAACCAATTTTTAAAGGCAGTTGTGTTTGCCAGACATGAATTCCACTTTCATTAGAGCTGAAAGCAAACATTCAAGAGAAAACAGCTGCATAGTATATTTTAGCACTATGCTTGTCTCTAGGAATATTTATTTTTAATATAATACGTCATGTAATGAAGAAAACAATCTTATGTGCCCTCTTTTTTGTTTCTTTTTGTTGCTGAATCAAAGGGTGTTGAGCAAAAGAAGCTAAAATCCCCCTCATTACTTCCCAGCATGGATTTCCAATAGTTTTGAGTATTTCTGGTTAAAGTAGCACAGAAAACTCATCCTGTAGGTATTTATTTGCAGTGGAAATAAAGGTTATTTTTTCAAAATTGCATGTCAGAAAGTGATTTTTCACAAAATTCTTTCTCCTTCCTTGGTTTCTTTTACAGATATAGGCCATTTGAATGACTAGTTTCCCTTATTCTTTGACTGTAGGTGACTGAGAAGGGTAATAAAGGAAAATGTCTTGATTGTTCATGACTTTCTATTAAGATTTTGCACCTCAAGATACTGTGCATTGAAAGCTCCCAACTCAAAAGCACAAGCAAAAGCAAAACAGTGCTATTTATTGCCAGTGTGGTGGTTGTAGGCAGGGAAAGCAAAAGCACCTTAATAGATATTAGTGTTATCTTTTCATGATTTTTCCAATATGAGGTTTAGTATCTTGAGACTTTTTCTTTCCCATCTCTTGAAAAAAAGACACTGCATTCAGTGATTAATTGGGTTTTTTCAAAACAGCTTAGAGGAAAAGTTAAATGCTTGAACCTGGTCCTTTCATTTATTGGCAGAGAAGGCTGAATCCAATGCCTGTTTTTCTGCTGCAGTTCAGCTTTTACCTAATTCTACTTTTGGGGTGGCTCTGGCATGGGAACACCAAGCAATTTGCCCAAGGTCACTCAGGGAAACATTGTGGCTTCTTTTGCTACCGCATTGGTTCCCAGCCTCTCACCTCAAAGCATCTATTTTCTTAGGTCACAGTAGATACAGAGCATCAGGAAAGTGTATTGAAAATATACAAAAGATATTAACTCATGTGTCATGATTATGCTAGATGACCTGGTAGAGCAGGTAGGACATGTCTGTATGCTGTTGTTTTCAGGCTACTAAAGCAGCAAAGAGGTGTGCAGCTTGTCTTTACCAATACCCTGGTACTTGAACAGACTTCAAAACCTAAGCTTTTGTCACTTATGATTTATTAAAAACGTAATCAATCAAATTTCATGCAGTGAAGCAGTATATTTCTGTTCGTGCATTAGTGGTGGGGGACTCCTAACAACTGGATGGATTTGCAAAGAAGAGGAAAGGATGGTAATAAAAAAATCAGGTTTTTACTGGGATCTACGGACATTCCACAAAAGGGAGATCTTTGCAGCTGCTGCACGTCCTATTACTTAGGATGTTAAAAACCTTCTGTGTTTTTAATTTTTAATTATTTTAAGAGCAACTCTCTGTCTTCTATCCCCCTTTTCTTCCGCATTTCTTAAATCTCTATTTAACTTACTAAAAGATAATCCCTTCCAGGCAACAAACTTTTGTTTTCTCCATTTGCAGATAGCGAGGTTAGGATTAGGATAGAGGCAGAAGTCTGGTGAGATCGGGGAATTTAGGTTCTCTGCTTTGTCCTGCCCAGAGGCTTGTTCTGTGACCTTAGAAAAGACAGTTAACCTCCCTGGATCTCCTCTTGTTAAATGAGGATAGTAATACTTAGCTACCACAAAGTGGTGGTGTGGAGCAGAATTCATTTCTGCTTTGTACAGTAACTGCAGGTCTTCAAGTGGAAATTGTTAGGAAAATGCAAAAATACTATTCTGTGTAGAAACGAGCTTTGTGTTCTTAGGAAGAGGACTTGCCTTAATTCAGTGGGTCTGATCAGAAAAAGGAGAGTTGTACTTGGGCTTCAAGTATCAATTTGCCTTAATAGAAGCGTTTATTGACCGAGGTCACTGAAGCTCTTGAGGGACCTAGTAGAGATCAGATAAAATATTTTATTGCTGGGGCCTTTCTGAAGGAAGGAGAATTTTAGTTGAAAACTACTATTATTCCCAGAAGATCTGTAAGCCATTCTTTTTTTTCAAAGCTGTTTCTCTCTGAAGATGCATTGTGTACAAATGTGCTATTCGGTGAGCAGTTGTATCTGTGCTTGTTTTCCTTCTCTCTAGATGGTTATGTTATTGCATGAAATTTTTCCTCATTCTGCTCACCAGATGCTCTCTCCAGCCTTCCTGTGCAAATGATCTGATTCCTCTCTGATTGCTCTCTCCCTGATTTCTAGGATAAGGACCTGCAAAAATAAGTAGCAGCACCTTTAATGCTGTTACAGTTTTAAATCTCACTATCTTGTTTCTTGACAATAGTTTTTTCCAAGAGATTTCAACAAGCTACAGCGGATAAAACACACTTACTCACAATCTTCTCCTTATATGATCACTAGTGGAATGGTAAATGGGGACTGTTGTCATTACGTTTCAGAACAACGTTGTTGCTCCTCTGATGAATGTAGCTGTTTATAGGAAGTACTTAATTCTGTCCCTGCTTTTTGCATGATGGAAGTGCTACAAAGTCTGAGGTGTCTTGGGTGGATTTTTTCAATATGACAAGCAAAGATGCACATTTTTATCTTTCGTTTAACCTCTAGAAGTCGTTTTCAATCCATTGCCTATGGAGAGGACTCAGCTTATGATTGTAGTATGCTTTAGGTATCCCATGTATACATGCCCTTGCCTTTACCAGAGGCAAACTTCAAGCAGAAAGATGTGGAAATGCACTATCATGCCATGGAAAGAGCAGGAGAGGGAAATCTCTAGGGCATGTGCAATATTGCAAGTTCCTATATGATCCTAGGGGTTTGATCTTTTGCATGCGATATGAAAAATGTCATCAGTGCATACTTATCTTAGTGCAGTGCAACGGATCTGCAGAAGTATCGTGCGTCCAAGTGATGCAGCTGGTACCTGTGCAGACCACACAACTGCGTTGATGACCATAGTGTGATCCAGGCTTTGAAAGCTGAGGAAGACAGGATGAGAGCTGGCGAGAGACTGCACTGAGGCCTTCTTTCATCTTGTCAGCCAAGCTATGCTGATTTGTCCAGAGATCTGGTCAGCCCATGGCCATCACCTCTAGAGTTAACGTGATTGCGAGATTGACTCCAAGTCTGGAAATATAAGATATTTTTGGGACAATACTCTGGTAACGAGGAGGCTAATAGTACTACAGTAGCCTGTACCCACATGAAGTACAATTAGAAAGAAGATGTAGCTTATCTTGTTGGCAGAAGAGAGTATAACATGGAGCAACAGCTACAACGTATGTCAGACTGGACATTAGAAAGAGTTTTTTCTCAAAGAAAGTGGTGCAGAAAGGTTTTGGGAATCTTTGCCTTTGAGATTTTCAAGACTCATGTAGACTTGTTCTGCTGGTAATGACCCTGCTCTGAATAGGCTTCTGTGATTCTTTTTCTCCAGCTACTGCTGGTCCTATTCCTTTATCCTGTGCAAGTTCTGAGGGTTGGCAGTGAAAAGCAGGTTGTCCAAGTTCTCGCAGTGAAGCCTTTCTCTTCTGGGAATGATTCTACTGAATGCTATTGGCAGTGTTCTGGTGTGATCTGCTAATTTACTGGTGGTTTGATGCTGAGACATTACTCACTCCTGCGGCGAATTACAAGCTGGTGAGGCTGATGGGCTTGCTGTGTGCCAGGTAGTTTTCATTAAGGTGCCTAGCAATGCAGCGTGTGATGGGTAGAACAAGGTGGACAATATTTGCAATTCTGAACAGACTGCTATGCTTGGAAGGGAGGAAGGGGAGGAAATGAACTTTTAGGCAGACAATGCTGCAAACAGTTGTCAACCACGGGCAACTGCTCCAACAGTCCAGTTGGATTTCAGTCTAGAATGTTTACTCCTAAAGTGCAAGATAGTGACAGAGCAATCATATTAATTGCACTGCATTTGGTAGGTATTTTAGTCGCTATTCTAGATTGTTTCTTTCTCAGATGGCTTTTGGCTAGATTGTGGTCTCATTGCCACTGAAGGTAGGCTGTCTGTGTCACAATGTCTTGATGCATTTCCACTTTTCCACTACCTTTAGTAATGAAGTTTGCCACTGAAATTCTTCTCTAGGACTTTGCCAATCCACTTTTAATTAACATTCAGATAGAAGATGGGGAAATAAAAATGAAACTCTCGCATGGCGTTTGCTTTTATGGATGTGTTAAGTAAGTAGAGCAGGAAGAAAGCATCTGGAAAATATTTGTGGGAGTTATTTCTCTCCAGACTGGTTTCATTGCAAAGTTATGTCGATGTCCAGTGGATAGGCATCAGTGTTGCTTGTGGATCCTATGAAGCTGACAGATTCCTTGGGTCATTGCCCTGCCGAGGGTAGCAAGCTTTCAATGTTCCTGTAGCTCAGAGCTCAGTAACAAAACTGCTCCTGTTCTAGGTGCCTGTTACCAGTTTCCCTTCAGGCCTGACATTTTCCTACTCGGGGATGAGGTCTAGGATTTGTGGCTAAGCTTTCGCAGTGATTTAAATGCAAAAAGAAACATGTGCTTGTTTAATTATTTTTTTTTTAATAGAAAACATTGATCCAATTAGATGACAAAGTATTTGGAAAATGGGTTTGAGCAAATAATTGATATTAGGCAGGAGAAATTTTTCCCCAAAGGGACGTGAAATGAGACAAATATTTTCTTAAATGCAAGGCTGTGGGATGATGAAACTTTCTGAGAGTTTCAAAGTTTATAGCTAGATTTGTAGTAAAGATTTTAGGAAATTTATGAAAGCACTGTTGTCTAATAGGCAAAGCTCAGGTTAAGGAGCAAAGATTTTTAATGTTGGTTGTACTAAAGGATACTGGAAGCCAGTCTTGCAAACAGTCAAGAATTTCTTAAAGTGATACCATAGCGTCATGCTCCTTAAGGTCCCTGAAAGTCTATAGATAGACTGGAGGAGAGCAGTACTTGCTTATCTGAGTCAGTGCTCTCTTACAAATCCAGATTTCAGGACTGAAGGCCAAGCCTGAACTCATGGTTAAGATTGGTTCCAGAACAATTGAAAGGAACCTGTCACTTATAGAGTTAAGGCTTGATTCGGCTGGATTCTGGTCAAGTTATCTTCCAGTGAGATCCTGGGTCTGAGGGCGTGAAGTCCAACCTGCCTCTAATCGAGATGGTAAACTAAATCCTTGTCAAGGATTGAATTCTGTAAATGCAAAGAGTCCCCAAAGCCACAAAGTATTTGGCTGAATTCTTAGTGTAAATTGATGTAGGATTGATCTAGGCCAGTTTACTGTAGTTGAGAATTTAACCTGCAGCATCCTATGGCAGTGAAAGGTGCAAGGTAAGAATGAGAGGTTGGGAAACATGGGTCAGTGCAGCGAGGAGACCTGCGGGGCCTTTGCATTCTCTGAATGATGGCCACAGGGCGGTGGGTGGATGAGTTTACTTCTTTCTTGTGCACAGCCCTTCGCTCTGTCTTGCTTGGCTCTGGGAGGTGGGGGTTTGATCCACACTGCAAGCCATGCTGGAGACCGATCTGGTGACATACTTGACAGAGCCCAACAGGATTTTCAGCTGAAATAATACTTAGTTGGAAAATACCTCTTTGCTGAAGCCACACCTTTGCCTGCAACTTTCTTGGTTTGCTTGAACTCCCTGCAGGAATCCAAAGCAAATTCCCAAATCCTACTGTCCCTTTAGTGTTCAGGGTAAAGTGCAGCATTGTTGATAATGTATCCTCAATGCAAAAATAAAGACAGGGTAGTATTTCCTTTCCTGCCTTTATAGGTTGCTGTGAGACTGAAGGAACTGAATAAAGTTTTGCTGCATGTTTGAAGAGGGTGACTCTGTGGGTGTTGAACATATTTGAGAAATAATCTGCTATGGCAATTTTAGGGTCAGTTCTCAGCCCTTGTGGCCAGCAGACTCTCAGCATACAATAAAGATCATAAAAGATCGATGCTGAAAAATCAAATCTCTCTTCCCCCCCCCCCCCCCCCCCCCTTCCTTAGTCCTGAAGGAGACCCAGTTGCTCTCTGAATTGCACAGAAATGAGTGGCAAAGCCCTATTGCTCAAGGAGGGTTCCCGATGCTGAGGCTCTCGCACTGTTTTCTCCCCTTTGTGTTCAGATCTGCGGAACAAACGCTTGCCAGGCAGATCTGCAGAGCACTACACGGCCTCTGTGCCCAAAATAGCATCACTTAATTAGCTCCAGCGTGATTTGAACACCCTGGGGTGCAGGCTGTAGGAAAGGGTGCCGGTTGCTGGTGTGTGAAAAGCAGAGCTGGGCGCTAGAGGGAGCATGGGCATTTGCTAAAGGAAGGAAAATGCTGCAACGGATGGGGAGGGGAGCGGAGGCCCGGGAAATACACGCTGGAATGACAGACGCTGCTGAAATATTGATATGAAACCCTGCTTGGAGTCACTGACTACTCCTGCTTGGAGTCACTGGAGTGAAACTCCTGCTGTCTGGGGTTCCCTCCATGAGAGAGGAAAATAGTCTTAGCTTGCACTCGGCCGTGGCAAAGCATTTCACCCCTCCTTGCAGTTGATATGATCTCCCTTTTGCCTTGCCTCTAATTACTGCCAGGCTTTCTTTCTGAAGGTAGTAGTCCCAATGCCGGGGTATCTCATCAGCTCCAGTCACCTCCAGCCCGAGCCTTGTGCCTATAAAACCACCAGCATCCCCCCAGCAACTGCCAGTGGTGCTGCTGGGTGGGAGAAGGGATGTTATAAACCTTTAAGTGCCAGGCAGCACTGGCTGCTCCTGACAGGAGCAGTGTGTACTCTCCATCTCCTTAACAGCCGGGCTGTGTTTTGTCTCCTGGACTAGCCCCTGAGGATAGCTGTTGATAGATGCACGTTGCTGCCAACCTTCTCCCTCTGCTACACCAGTTACAACTGGTAGGTGAGGACAGTGGAGTTGTGCTTCATTTCCTCTCTGCCAGATACCTGGTCTGCAGAGGATATGCTTGTCCTGACAGATCCCTGCTGCTTGGGCCTCCGCAATACTTGACCAACTTGAGGATGTCACACAAACCTTAGCGTTTCTCTTCCTCTCTCCTTTTCTTTGTTGTGAGTGCTGGGGGGACAGAAAGGACCAGAATGCATCATGGCCTTTGCACATTGGAATAAAAATAACATTTCTTCCTGGGAAAGGTGGTTGCGCTTACTGGTGTCCTTGCAACTAAAATGGTTGGTTGTGACTTGGAAAAACTAAGACTGAGCCACAGCAGATCACTTAGGTCAATGGTGGGCTAAAGGCCCCAGGATCCTAAAAGCAACTGCTTTGGCACTTCTTCAGCCACTACAGCAGTCTGTAACGTGTGGGTGCTGTGGGTACATTTTCAGAGGACAGTAATGCTGCTGATACACTCCAGAAATGCGTTGAGTCCCTTATGGGGATTTGGAAGAAGACTCCAGTGAGCACAGAGCTCCTGCTGACTTTCAAGGCAGAGAGAAAAGAATGTGTTATCTTCAGATGTGCTTCCTTGGGGCACCAGAGGCTGTGCAGGCAGACTGTCTTCTTGATTTTTGGACTGTACCTAATGTGGGTGTGTTCTGCCCCATGCCGTGGCTTCCTTATCTACAAAGAAGAGTTAGCTCACGTTCAGGGCTGTTGCTGAGGCTTAAAACGGATGGATATTTGTAAAAGTTGGAGGGTGGAAGAGAATGTACAAAACATGAGTATTTAGCTCTTGCCAAAAGTGCTTGAGGCTGTCAGGGGTGCAGGGAGGAAGGAGTGGGAGCTCTAATTGGGTATTAGCCTTTCCCTGATGTTTGTGTCTGATTGGAAAATCCCCCCCAGCTGTGATCAATACCATCGGGCAAACAGGGCTCTGTTTGCAGTCCTTGCCTCTCTCAGAAGACTGGGGGGAGTTTTTTCTGCCCAAGGTAGGGGCATGGATAACAGTGTATTTGTGGGTATTTTTCTGTTCTAGGCTTCCTGTCCTTTACCACCACATTCTGACAATTCTGTGCTTACAGGGTGATAGACATGACTATACTTATAAAGCTCTTATGCTGCCTGTTTCTGTTGTGTATTTCAAAGGCCACTAAAACGATGGTCAGTAGTATTAGTTTTATTAGTGTTCTTTTTCTGGATGGTTTTGTGGTGGTTTGTTTTTTTTTTTTTTGAGAAACTGAAGTATGAGTGAGAGGAGGGATCTGCTCTGGGTTGTGCTGCTGATCAGAGCAAGTTGGAAGGCAAGTTTTCTGATTCCTGCCCCTTACTGATACAACTCCTTAATGACAGAGGACTTATTTTACTTCATCTGCCACAGATCAGATGCAGGGTGTATTTTCTTTTTAGAAGAGGTTGCATGAAAGAAAGGAAAAATAGGTGAGAAGCTATGAGGGGAAAGAACAAGACTGATTAATAATAGAAAAGTAGATCAGCTACTGGTTTTTTTGTAATTGGTTGGAATAATTTAGGATGGTAGTCCTAGCAGGGCACATGTAGGTCTGTGTGCCTGTTTGTGCAATCTTTCCATGGGATCATGTAGTAGGATGCAAAGTTCATGGGTCTTGTTGGCTTTTGGAAGCATTAAGGCTTCCCCACCCTTTGTATCACACTTCTCAACCCAAAGGGGGAAAACCCCATGCCAGGTACAGGTGAAGGACTCCTGAGGGTAATTAAGTCTTCCCCTGCCCCCTTGGATGGAGTCTGGGCTGGGTCTTCATGTCAGTCTTCTGCAAGGTGGAGGGCTGGGGCAGTAAGTGAAATGTCCTTATTCTGCCACTCAGAATGTGTCTTTCTAGCTTTATTCCCAGTCAGAAAAATGTTGGTAGCACTTGACACTGTAGGGGGAGTGTGGATGGGAGCGCAGAAGTGTGTCTGAGGCCAGGGCCTTGCACTCCTGGACAGACCTCTACCTAAACCGGTGTGAGCTCTGCGCTTGCAGCAGCATGGGTTTTTGTTCCTGTTTGGGTATTGAAAACCTGTTTCAAGACACAAGACTGGTGAGCCTGCGTGTAAAAGACCATAGTGACTTTGTGCACAGAAAGCCTCATGTGGTGAGAGAGGCAGACCTGCCTATTAGGCAGGAGGTTTCTGAAAACCACATTTGCCATCTAATTTGACAAAAGGCTTGTCTATGAGATGGTGAGATTGCAAATCGGTAATAGCTATGGTACTTGAGAGAACAGTTATGTTAGAAGAGAGAGGATCTTTATCCAAGTGTGCTCTGACAACTATTGGAGCAACACCAGGAGAAAGCTCAATGTAGTCACAGTGTCCATATCAGGTATTACAGAGATACAGTAGAGGTGGTTCAAATATCATTGGCCAGACTTTTGTGGGTAGCTGAGCCTTGAAAAGAAGGGCTTGTCAGAAAGCACGGGATATGGAGTGTGGCAGAGAAAGATCTGTCCAGGGTCCATAACCCCACTGGATTATGATTTCTGATGGGTGTTTTTCAGGCTCCAGCCCTGTAGCCGCACCGAACAGTTATGTGGCCTGTGAGAGCTGTCTGTTCTCTGACGGATCAGAAAATTAGTAAAATGCCTGGACTTTTTTTAAGCAACAGAAGTTAGCCATCACTTATCCCTTAACTGCTTGCCCTTCCAGGACTCTGGTGTCTCTCTGTCTTCTGTCATCTCTGTCATGATCCCTCATTCTCCTGCCCGTTTGGAGCAGTAATGGCACTGGGTGTACTTGGCTGAGCATTGCAGGTGTGCTGGAGGGCTGGCTGTGGTTGATATATTGATCAGCCAGGGCCCTGCCAGCTATGAGAATTGACACTGGGTGGCTTATGGTTCAGGCCAAAAATTATTTTGGGACCTGCTTCTTCACTCAGCTTAATTTAGAGGAACTTGTGCATCTCTATGGCCTTTTTTTTCCCCGTTGAATTCAGTTCAAATTGGTCAACACAACGCTAATTTATCCCTTCCATGCTAACTCACAAACAGCATGGTCTGTTTAGTGCAAAGCCGAAACTGTTTCTTTTCGAAGGTAACCTGAAACACAGTTACAGCATGAGCACTGAGGGGCCCTTAATTTACTTAATTAATTTGGTTTCGCGTTGATTTTTACCAGCCTGCCTGGGAAGTCTTTTCCTTTAATCAAAAGGCAACATCGTTGGCAGTGTAGCATTCTCAGTTTGCTTGTACTGCATCTCTTTGTTGCAGGCTCAATTTCACCCTCCCTTCCTGTTAATTAATTTTAGATTATCTTCATTACTTGTTCCTACCTCACACGTTACAAGTAACAAAGCCTGCTCTTCTGAATTGCTCTGAGGTTTCGTTCTGGGGGCTGTTAGCTTTCTGTGCGCTTTATTTTTTTTTCTTTTTTATTATTATTTTTTAATTTGTGCTTCCTGTCATGCTGCTGGAAACAGGCAATCAACTAGATTGGGGAGGTGGTGTCTTAGTGGAAGCTCATGGAAAAGTCTTTTCCTCAAGGAAAGAGGCAGGTCTAACTTCAGCACTGAAGAATGATGTTAGATGGTAAAATAAAATATTGGATCATTTGGGAATGCCATGTCTCCTGTAAAATGGGAGAGGCTCATATTCTTCCCCAAAGACAAAGGTTTACAGTCATGACAGTCACTGGCCAGTGAAGGCTGGGGCCTGAATGAGCTGCAGAGATTTCTTCACGGGCTCATCCTAGTGGAGGCAAGAGCGAGAGGCGGGTGCTGATCTGTGGAACATGTGAGGGCACAGGAGTGAGTTGAGATGTGTGTGAAAGCATGCCATGCTGTTGCTTCTGTTTCATAGCTCCTGGGAAACACTTTGTCTAGCACTGTACAAGCACAGCTACAAGAATCGTCTATACTGTCTATTGCCCTTGGTAGATAACAGGTATATCAGTACCAACTTGCTATGCCTGTGTTTATCAAAATGAGCTACATGTGGGCACCTGAGAGGAGGATGGGAAGGGACAGAGTGAAGCTTCCAGCTTTTTTTTTTAACATCTTTTAAATTCCCATTTCAATTACTATGTACTTATTAAAAAAAAAGTGTTTTAGAAATGTAGAAGATACTATGCCTATGTTTACGTATGTGTAAGTATACGTGACCTGGTAATTCTGGAACTAGGTATATAGCTGTTCAACTAGATAAAATGTAAGTACCATGTAATCAGAACCAGCTGTAGTCTGGTTCTACCTGCTTTTCCCCCCATTCCCTCTCTACACCTTGCTGCTGTTGCTCATGTGCTCCGTTCCCTTTATGTGTGATTGCAGTCTCCTTCCTTTTCCTTCCCTTGCTCTGGCCTTCGGACAGTGACAGTGACTCATACAGTCTCTGGCATGAGTCAGGAGTGAAGGTTTTATTGTCCATGGTTGGATCTTGGCAGCCCTCAACTACACACCAAGTTCCTGAGGTTGAACATGGTTGTTCATGTGCTACATTTGGAGCTCTCACGTGTCCTCCCTGGGTTCAGTTCTGTTCTGCTTTCATCTGCAGATCTAACTGAGATCTAATTGATCATGAGATGGGAAGGAATAATGAAAAAGAACTGGCAATTAGTTGGGGTCTGTCCTTGCAATCTATTCTGTCCTGAGCTAAAAGCATTTTTTCAAAAAATGCTTGTGGAGTTGTAGGATTTTGAGAGATAAGTAGAAAACTATGCTTAACAGTAAACATTTTTGAAGATGAGAGATTTTTTTGTTTTCTCTTTTTTTCCACTGGGAAAACACCTTGTACAAATATTGGTCTTTAAAGGATGCTGTATATAATACAGGTGATGTAACCTTGCTGTTTGTTTTTACCTGCATATATGGAATTTGAACTCTGTAGAGGAGACAGCGTGGGCATTCCCTATCAACCTGTTCCTGCAGACCACAGATGATCAGATGTGATGGCGAAGATATGGCTTTTTTTTTTGCTGTTTCTGTCTTTTTGGCACAGAATTTGGTCTGTGCTAGTCTGTGGGGTGGCACGTTAGTCAGGTTTTACTCTCTTTCTCCTTCTTGAATGCGAGGCCAGAAGACATTTTGCTCCTGTGTGATAGTCCCCTGTGGTAAATTCTTGCTGACAGACAGTGCTGGCTACAGGGAAGCTGGTAGCTATTTCAGGTTCATTCTTTATTTAAATGCTCTCCCTCCAGAGGCAGGCTTGTGCTTGACTTGCACTGATGAGTTTTCCTGGTGCATCCTTCTGATATGGCAGCTCCTGTCCAGGGCAGGAACAGAGAATGAACATAATGGAAGGAATTAACACAAGAAGAAAAAATAAGTCTCCCGAGCAAGACACACACAGCTACTGTGAACTTAGACAGTATTTTGATCCTATGCTGCTTTATGGCTAAGTCTACACCCTCCACCCCGGGAGGGAAGGAAAGAAAGCAATTATTTGGAGTTGGTGTGCAAGTGTCTGGGACATCGTCAATTCAGGTTAGACGTGCCATGGCTGAATGATGTTTAGAGCTGTCTCAGACAAGAACTGGGCAGAGAAATGCTGTCAGAAGGCTTTTCTTCTACTTATTTAGGTTGATAGAGTTGAATGGGTCATTCTCACCTGCCAGGGTGCATAAATTACTGTCCTGCAAGCTAAAGTTTCAGACCACTGGTTAAATGCCATTTACTGCCACTAACTGAAGGGAGAGGAAGGATGTCAGTAAATAACATATTACCCTTTCAAGGGATACTGTTCATCTGATGTTCATGGTCCAAATCCACTCCGTTTTATGGCAAATTTATGCTGGTGTTGCTCCAATAGAGCTTGATTTATACTAGGCAAACAGGACCCTAATGTGAATCTATCTGTGTGCAGCCTTAGTTTTGCCAGTTTGGGTCTTTATGTATCTCCTTGGCTCTGTGCCCTTGATTATTTTTTTTTTTTTTTTTTTTTTTTTTGTTTCATTCTTCTTTGGTTCTCTTTTCCATTGCCCTGAGCTTGGGACAGTGAAAATGAATTGCCTGATTGTCGGGGAAGTCTGCAACTTGAGGTACTCAGGCAAGACTGAGGTATTGTCACAGTGCGCACAAGTGTTTTTCTGCCTGTCTTACATTAAGGGGAAAGGACATCCAAGTGCAAATTTGCTGTAGTGCACTAGCATGTGCCTGTGTTGCTGGCATTAGCAATACAAATATTGAAATTCATAGGCTACCAATGATTTGGACACTTAAGGGTGAGAATTGCAGAGCTGGGCTTCCCAAGCCTCTGTTGTTTTGGGGTATTTCTAATGAAAACCTCAGTGTGTAAATATATTCTAAATGCTAGCGTGCTGGTTCTGGGAAAAGGTAAGTGTCTCTAAAAGTGTTTCACACACACACAGTATCTCTAAAAGTGTTTCAGGCAACTCTGTGCTCTGAGTTCGCTGCTTTGCTAAGTATCTTCACTGCTTATGGGAGCGTGTTGTTTCAAGAGGTCACAACTACCTTCCTGAATGGAAGTTGGAGGGAAGGAACAGTTTATAATAAACTGTTGTGCTATGGTGTAGCCTTGAGCTGTGATTCCAGACTCTCCTGCTCTTGCTGGAGAAACATCTGGTATGAGGAAATATTATTTTTTTTTATTATTTTTTTTTTTGGCTGTGTAGATAAATAGTATACAGACTTTGCGAGACAGTCCAAATGCTCTGAGTGATCCCTTTGCCAGGGTTGAAATGCTGGTCTGGATCCTTGCACTTCTGCTTGGAGTGACTTGTCACTGGAACCCTTTGGTCTCTCTTTAATGAAACTGCTGTGCTTGTTTTAAATCCTTGGTATTGTAAAAAAATGCTAGCCTTGATAAGGACCTAGCTTGATGAAGCAATGGCTTCTGTCAGCCATTCTGTCAGCAATGGCTTCTGTTTTATTTCAAGAGTTTACTTTTCGTCTTCCTGGTGCTGGAGTAGGGCAACAATATTACCTTCAAAGTCGGTGGTGATACACCAATAGAGTGTAAGTAAGATGAGAATTGGATTTATGTGCCTTCCCCTTCTCTGGCTGCTGGCAGGCTTGGACAAGATGGAATGTGAAAGCCTCTTCCATCTGCATGGCTATGCCTCAACCTGTGTTTCATAACAGAAAGTAACCAGAAAAGCATTAATGCTATGATAAATTACCGGGTGTCACAAGCCATTAACTGCATGGTGAAGCAGAGGGTTGTCTCTTGAAGGGGCTGAACAATCCAGGAATGCAGTCCTTTAGGAGGGCTTCGATTGCAAAGTTCCACCAAGCAGTGTCCAAACAGCATGTCAAACAAAACTGAGGCTTCTTTACTGCCTTGGTGACCATCCTGGCTTGTGGTGTGGCATATTCTCTTGCTGCTTTGCTCATTGCCTGAGCTCTGAATCACTTTTCCAAGTTCCCGTGTTTTCTGGCCATGCTATGCTGATCTTTCACCTGGGTTTAGGTTCTCCAACAGCTGCAGTCCTGATGGCTAATCTGAGGACTGCAGACAGTGCTTTATAGAGTCTTAGTAAAAGCTTAGAGAAATCATCTGGTATTTGGGTCAGGAGTTAAGGCTCCTTAGCTCTTGAGGCACAAATAGACAGTGCAGGTGGTAGAGTAAGTTTATTTATTAGAGTAAGTTCCCATTAACTTTTCTCCTTGACAGGGTAAATATCTCTAGCTATTTAGTCCATTGTTGAACAAGATCTGATTTGAAGCCAGTGAATTCTTTGAATTTCTATTGAGTTTAATAGGCTTTGGACATGTGCCGAGGAACATAAGATCAGATGTGCTGGATGAGACCAAAGGTCCATCTATTCCCAATGTCACGTCTGACATTGCTCAGTAGCACAGCTGTGTCTGGTGTTAATTGTATCTGGCATAACTAGCATGTACCTGGAATCTAGCACGGGTAGTACGCAGAGCTCTCAGAGAATTTACTGCTCAGCTTGGTGTTTTTGAGTATGTTGGGTGGTGGACAGAAGGGAAATAATTTGGGCTTAATCTGTAACTCCAATCTCCACCCTGACAGGTCTGCCCAGATTCTGTCTTGGACCAAGCACAGGCTGTCATTCTGATTTTAAAAAAAAGGCCACAACACACAGAGCCACCCAGCCAAAAAAGCACATCTCCCTAATTCTTAAAGAATTATTTAAAGGATTATTATTTTTTATAGAAAAGCTGAGATTTTTATTTTAAAAGGTTAATACAAAACATTTATAATTACATATTTATAAAAGCAAATTCAGCACTATTTAGGAGATATAAAATATGCTGGCCTTTTAAATTGCTATTTTACTGTAAAAGTAAGTGCTTGAAAATACTACCCCCTCTGTTTTTTTGTGCTATGCTATGTCTTGGTACAAATTTGGTGAAAAGAAGATTGTGGTGTTTACATGCTCTTGTTGGAGGAAAGCAGTGAGCTCCATGGGTAAAAATAAAGATTATAGCATCTGATGCATGCTCCCACTACTGAGTTGCTTTGCTTTAATTACAGGAATTACATTGCTGACGTCAGTTTGTCAGCCAGCAGGGAGGAGGTTTGCATGCTGGTCTGGAGGTGGCCAAAATGTAACAGTTACCTTAGAGAGGGGTGTTTGGGTTTTTTTGTGGAAGAAGTGAAAAATTCAAACTGAAAAGTATGAGTGTGGAGGGTTTTTTTTCTGTTAGGTTGGTAGTTTATTGGTTATGGTGTGTTTGTTGTTTTTAATTAATTATGGCAGCTGGTAATATGTAAAATCAAACTCCCTCCTCTTTGTCCTGGTTCAAAACTCAGTAGCGTATGGCTGTCTGGGTTGGAAGGTTGGTGTGTTTGAGAGAGGAGGGGGAATTGCACTTCAGATCTAGATCACTAGAATCACTCAACTACTTTCTGAGATGCAAGAAAATATTTTGGTAAAGGCTTTCATTTTGCTTAAAGGGTTGGGGGTTTTTGTTTTGTTTTGGTTGGTTGATTGGTTGGGTTTGGTTTTTTTATCCCAAAATTAACTGAAATGGAGTCATGAGTGCCTTTGGAGACTGGGGTAGAGCTCACACGTGCATTACTTGTGCATGATGCAGAAATATATACAAGTACATCCTTTAACCTTTACATTAACCACTGACAAGCTCTTTCCCTCTGTGCCTCAGTTTCCCCACCTCTGAGGGAAACAACCTGACCTCCTTTGTTAAGCCCTTTAGGACCAACTGATGGAAAGCACTGGATAAGCACTGTTCTCTGTGGCTGCGGGCAGCTGAGGCTTGGACTAAGATGCTTTTATTCTTTCTCCTTCCCCCAGAGAATCAGGCATTTGCCACTGTTCAAGGCAGGCAATAAATGCAAACCGTTCTATTGTATTTTTGCAATCTTAATTTCCTGGGGTTGCATAAACAGAATGACAGAGTTGTGAGACTTGGGGCCTCTTTGGTTGTGATCCCGTCAGTCTGCAGGGGGTTGTAGTTTAAGAGCTGTTGCTGCTGGAACTGATCTTCCAGTTGAATTCAATTTATGGTTTGCTTTTTGAAACATAATTTCATTTCTAAATGTGGAAAGTGTATGGAGCTGGAGATTTGTCCTGGTGCTAGGAGGAGAGTCCTACTCTGAATATTTAAAATTAATTAGTTCTGATGAAATATTTAGCCTTTAAACAATACATTTAATACAGTGAATTGCATTTTATTTATTAATGGCCATTGCAATGAGATTTGCAGGGGAGTTCTGCTAAAACGCACTGTTGCGATATTGCAAAATATAGTAATGACTGTAATATTTTGTTGAATTATTAATATCCACTGGGCCTACAGAATTACATAAGTGTCAGATTTCAAAATTGTTTTCATCTGAAGGGTAATATATAGGCATTGTTTTGCTTTTCTTGACTGTTTTTTAAAACAATTCTTTTTTTTTTTTTTTGTTAATTAAAGGGACAAAATGAAAGCAGGAAGGACAGTCAGGTGTTCCTACTGTTTAACTCAACTCTTTTCTCCTTATGAAATCACCCCCAGGAAACGTGTTGAGGATTATTTCTTTCTCCCAAAGCCAGGTACTTTTGCCTGTAGTGGAGAGCTTTGCAGTTAAAGGGAAGGGGGTTTGGGAAAGCCAGGCGTAGGGCTGACTAACACCACTGCTTGTTTAGCAAAACACCCTTGTCTCACTGTAACCTTCTCTACTGCCAGATGGTTCATCCATCCCTTGGTAGTTATTGTCAAAAAATGCTGGGCAGAGCACTTTCAATTTCTGTGAACCAGATTTTCCTCCAGTAGGACAGATGCTAATTTGTCAAAGGTCCAGTCAGGGCCTCTGTTCAGTTCAGTTTATGGCTGTGGCCCTGTGAATGATGGCAGATTCTGCCAGTTGAGCCCCAGTGCCCACCTCGGGAGGGATGCTCCTTACCTATTCCTTTCCGTGTGGTGCCCAGGGAACTTCTGTGTGTTGACTGGCCCATGCTTGGCCTTGGTGTGGGAGTGTGATGGCGTAGGTGTGCCCCCAGCACAGTTGTGTCCCATAGTGTCCCACACAGTGAATGCTTTCACACGACCTCAGGACAGAGTAGCCCAAGGATGTTTCTTTTTAGCACCTTGTCTTGGAGAGAAAGGAAGTTTAGCCAGATGGAGGCAGACCATGGTGTGCCAAGTGGTGTCTGAACCAGCAAATGGGTCCTCTTATTTTCTAATATGGTCATAGCAAATGAAGAGGGAAAAGTGATACAAAGGTAAAGGTCTGTTTTCAGTTCAGCAATTCTTCTTTCACTATTCCCTTTGAATCGAGTAGAAGTTGTCTGAAGTCTCCTTGGCCTTTGTCTGGGGCCTGTAATACTGGTACAGGTTGGTGAAGATGTGGAAATACACCAAAGATTTCTCTTATGCACCTAAAACTGCTGCTCTGGAAGCATCCAATTAAGGCACATGTCCAATTACCCCTTGCTCTCTTGTGTGACTTTCTGGGTTGCCAAGCAACTGGGAAAAGCTTGCAAGGCATACTTATTAATTACTGACAACTGATTTTCCTCATCTTGCCAGCATCTTTCCTATCTTATTTTCAAACTGAAGCTGTCTATCTAAATGAAGTCTTTCTGGGTATCTGGGAATATCCTGGGGCACTTTGACAGATCTAATTCATGAGCCTGCATCTGTAGATGTTGTATTTGGTCTGGATGGGATGGAGATAACTTTCCCTGTAGTAGCCCTTGTAGTGCTGGGCTTTGTAGCTAGAAATGTCACTCCAATGTTTTGGCTACTGCTTTGAGAAGGAGATTAAAGTATGGAAAAGGAGACTTAAGTAGAAAGATGGTAAAGTGTTATTAGCATTTTACTCCAGTGCTATTAGATATTACTCCATAAAGCATGGGCTTTATGGAGTACAGATCTTGAGGATCAACTCCTAGCTTCATGTTTTAGAGTAGAAATCTTTAAGGTGATCCAACAGGTTGCAGTGAACAACTTGGACATGTCCAAAGTCACCTGGATTAGGGTGACCAACTTTCTTGATTTTAGGAACCAAATGTCTGAATCTGTGTTCAGGAGCCAAAGGATTTGGGTTGCAGAGAATTGATGGGAGGGGGAGCTCTGGACTTCATCTGAAGACAGGCAGTTGCATCACTTTTTGCACACCCTACTGTGGGATGAGGTTGGAATTTGTGTGTAGCCCTCAGAGCTAGTGAAGTCAAAATAGTAATTCTGAGGAGGATCAGACAAAACCAGTGGAAGCAAGGGCAAAGTAAGTTCAGGGTTACAAGCAAATCCCAGGAAGCTTGTTAAAACTTTTCTTTTATTAGCTATTTTCTTTCTTCTTGTATTTGATGCTGATGCTCCTACTCTGGCTTCTAGAGAACACACTTGAGTCTTTCAGCAGAGCTATCTTTGTGCAAACTGAAGAAATAGTCTTAAAATAGCCTCTAGTATTGCATTGTCATAAAAATGTATTAAGTAGTCGTAATACTAAAATGAATAAATACAACACCTTAACCTTGTTAAGAGGGACATTAGTCTCCATATTCTTTTTCAGACAACCCTTTATTTGTAGGTAATCTACTGGAAAAGAAGGCATTAGTCCAGTCTTGCTTCTGCTGACAAGTATCCCCTTGTTCATCCATGGGTGAGGAAGAAGCAGTAATTTAACAGCTGAGCCTGAAAAGAAGTTTTGCATTAAGAGGAATGAAGCTGCATTTGTATTTTGTTCCTGAAGGATGGAGTAGTTCATTCAATTATCTCTCTTTTACCTTCCAGAGAAGGTAAGGTACCAGAGAAGTTTGCTCTGTGCTTGCTTTGATCTGTGGGATTGCAGTTTGTCTTTAAAGAGGAATTTTTGGAAGGCATTAATAAACAGCACAGTGTCAAGGTTTCAGCCAAAATCAACACAACTGGACTGACAGATGGCCCTTCCCCCACCCCCTCAAAACAAAAAAGAGGAGAGGAAGAGATAAGGACATTCAGAAGTTTAGAATGAACTAAACTACTTTAATGAAGAATTATTATTAAAATAAAAAAGAAGAAAATAATGAAATAGATATAATATATACAAAACCATATCAAGCTCCCAGGATGACAGTCCTGTCATCGGCAGGTACTGGGGAAGTCCCAGACTGGACCCAGCGATGGATGGGAACTGGATTCCAGCTCTGGAGTTGGGAACACACGGATTAGGATCAAAGGCAGATGAGCAGCTGGGGTCCTCTTTGGATGTCGGCCATCACAGGAAGACAGTTTTTGATCCCTCAGCTTTTATCCTGAGCATGGGGCAGATGGGATGAAACACCCCAGTTGGTCAGGTTTGGGTCACCTGTCCTGTCCATTCCTCCCCACAGGTGTGACCCCTCTACTTTTTTTCTGTTTCAGACCCTCTAAGGGGCAAATAATGAAAATTGGCTGCCCTTGGTTGTTATAGCAATAAGTATAAGCAAGGACCTCTCTGCATACCATCCCTTGGAATGTAGCACAAACATTGGCCTCATCATCCTGAGAACGAGCATTTTTCTCCACAATATGCCATTAATTTCAGAGAGTTAGAGGAGGCCTAGCTAAAATGTAGAATTCCACAACACAAAATTGGTTTGGTTTTACTTCAAACCAGGACACACAGTTAATCAAGAGTCTGAATAGCACCACCCTGAGCTCCCTTTTCATCCTTTGTGAGCCCATCACAAAGTACAGGAGCACAGTACAACATATCAGGGTGACTAGTTGTTGACTCGTGTACTGCAGGTAGCTCTTGATAGCAGGGTGAAGCTGAACATTGTCAAACTGTAACACCTAAGAATGTCTGTAGCCTGTGGTGCTTTCTAGGGCTTTTTTAGTCCAATTCAAGGACACAGTCTCCAGGGAAGTCTTGTGAATTCAAGGCTATTTCTATTATAGACAGAAATGTATGTTAGCTTGCCCATAGAACAGAAGCTTGCTTAGATATGGAGAAGATGCATCTAATTGTGTTGGAAGCATCAGCTTAGCAGAGGGAGAAAAATGGGACTCTTGTGAGAGAAAGATGTTCAGAGTGGAAGTATGCTAGAAGGTTTCTCTCTGCGTATCTTCAAGAACCCAAGTACCCAGTGCCCAAATCCACAATTTGCATTAATTTTGGCATTTTTGACCAAGATGCATTTTCCCTTCTGTCAGCTCTTCCATAAGCCATTGACTTTTGAGCCATGTACTGGCCTCTGTATGCTGGGCACTATCCTTTGCAGTCTTGGTCACCAACTTTGCTCTGCAGTGACCCTACTGATGTATATTATGCAGTGACCCTATTGATGCTTATATTAAAATATGTGAAAGCAGCCTGTGGTGCAGAAGGGCTCCTGGGCACTGGTAAATTGCTCGTGGTAGAAGAAGAGTGTGGAAGTGACAGTGCTTGGTAGCTAGGAGGTTAGTTCCTCTCTATCCTTAAGCATCCTGGACAAAGGGGAAGCAGAGCCAGAATTAATGGAAATTAACACAATTGAAACTTATCCTTGCTGTGACACTGAAGAAAATCTGCTTAGAGAAATCCAATCCTTAATTAACCTTTGGGGTCTTTGCTTAGAATGCTCCTTAGTTAAGAGAGGAAAAAACCAAGGAAAGATGACCGTGTCTTCTAGTGTCTGAGTCAATGGAGAAATTGAGGACTAGTCCTAGGCAGAATTTGTCAGCCTTCATGAGTGTGCTTGTCTGTTTCCTGCCTTTATGTCTTCCACAATTGCAACAAAATGATGAGAGTAGGGAGGAGACATCCAGATTTGCCTGGGAGCTGTCGAGAATCAAGTCTGTGTGGGACTCTGTCTTCCTTCTCTGAAGTTCAACATACTTGAGAGATTTGCTGTCAGCAGCCAGCACAGGCATCTTCTCTCCCTTGGACTGGACAAGCCCTTCATTTAGGGGCCAGTGTGGTCAGCAGAAAGCAGTGGGATTGCCCAATAGAAAGGGAAATAGTAGCAGGCAAAAATAGCTTCAATTGTGGATTCTGACAGGCAGCAGATAATTCTGGGTGGGTGGAGTGGATATATGTACAAACCAGCACCTTTGAACTCTCAAGCCCAAGCCTGCTACTTGCAGCTACAACTGGGGCTGGCTGTAAATTTCGACAACACCCTGACTAAACAAAAGTTGCATGTTTTAATGTCGAGGTTCTGGTGGGAACAGGATTAATTCTCCCCAGGCTCTGTCAGGGACACAGGTATTTTATCCCATGTCAGCCATTGGGGCGTCCTGGGTCTGGTTGGTGAGAGATGGTACCATAATTGTGTTTGTACATTCCTCTGTCAGTGTTATTGTTGTTATTTTCCTGCTCCTTTTGCTGTTCTGTTAAAATACCTTTGTCTCAACTCACCAGTTTTGCTGCCTTCTTCTGATTCTCCCCTGGGCGGATAGAGTGGCTGCCTGGTGCTTTGTTGCCCTCTGAGGCTAAATCATGACAATGTTCTAAATTCTCCAAATAGTAGAGATAGAGGTTGATCATGCATTGGACTTCTGCATTTAGGCTTAGATAGGCTGGGAAAACCAGGGGCTCGGGGGACCTGAAAAGAAGAGGAGACAGTTCAAAAAAAGGTTCCTGAAAAGAAGGTGATGAAAATCCTGGCTGGAGGAAAGTTCATTCCTGTGTTCCAGATCTTGGAGATCAGGGGAAGATGTGTGGAGATGGATGCTGGGGCATGCCCAGAGGCCTTAGATGGTAATGCCCGAGGCATCGTGAGCAGTGGTAGAGCACTACCATGAGTTTGCCTTCTATCCTTGGACCAGCAGTGACTTCCTTGCAGGAAGGAAAGTCAAGATCCCAGTGAATGCTCTGCTGAGGGGGAGCAAGTGAGAATGTGTTGAGGTAATCAAGTAGGATAAAAGCTCTAATGTAACTGGTTCTTAAGTAAATGCTAGTATGTAAGTCCACTATGGGTTGTGATTTACTGTATTGCCTGTGTAAGGTTGGAAATAGAAAGCTAGTTGATTAAGAGGATGTTCTTCCCCACCTTTTAGGGGTATTGTATGTAGTGAGACACTCTCTAGGATGGCATAAACAGCAGTGTGTGAGTAGAAAGACCAAGCACCTTGGGAGTGTTTGTGGGCTCTCTCTGCTTTAAGATGGAGGGACTGAACTGCTTTGTATTCCAGAATGGTGGCTCCTGTAACAAGTGCTGGGCATTTCTGTGGGTGGCAGAGGTGTAGCCATACTGTCCTGTTAGGTTTATTGAAGTGGATTGGGAGGAGAGGAGCTGGACTCTGAATTTCATTCCAGGCTTATCTTTTGAATCCACTCTATCCATATAATTTTATTGCTGTGGTTTCTGCAGCAATGCAAGTATAGAGAGGTGGATTTTGAAGATTAGGGTCCCCTGAAGCTCACTGAGTTACGCTGTGAACAAGGCAGTTGCATCCAATAGCTCCTGTCCATCCAGGCCCATACTCTGTTGTGTTGTCCATAGTCATGGCCTGGGAAGCCAGCAGTGAGAGAAAATCTCAGGCTTTTCTCCAAGGATGGCTTTTAGCTTCCCTGAGGCTTTCCACTGCTGATTAGTTGATCAGCCTCAAGACAGTGTCTAGGGAAGAATCAATGCTCTCATCTGGGCTCCCCTGGCTGCTGGTGAGACGGTGCCCTGCATCACTGGGGGGTTTGAGCGTGGCTGGTAGAATGCTGCAGGGGAGAGAGGAGTCAGGTGCTGGAGAGGGTTAGCTCATGATTCGGTTGGCTTTGAACAATCCTACCTCAAAACCATTTGTAAGGAAGGAAAGCACCAGGGGGGCTTGGGCTGACTTTAAACTCCTTTAGGTATTTAACCCAGCAAGAAAATACAATGAAAAGAGGAAGAGTCTATTTCTTTCCTGCCTATACTCATGACCTCTGGAAATTACCTGCTACCTTCTGCTGAGACAAGGGGAGATATAATGGGAGAGGGAAAGGGAAGGGAATCTGGGGTCTTAGTAGTGATTGGGTAGTTCAGGGAGGCAAAACACTTGGGGGCCAAGTGACAGTGAGGTCTGTGTTCAGTAGAGCTACAGCAAATGCTGCCCAGCTCAGGACTTCCTGGCCATAAGCAACCTGGCAGGACCTTTGGTTAGCCATGCTATCTTTATGCTGTGTTATGCAATCTATGGGCCACTGTCTTTCCTCAAGAGTTTTCATGCTTGAGGGAGGAACGTGGTCCGGTGACCTGCCTTTGGTCAGCATAGCTAAATGTTCCTCATGGTGAGCAAGGCTGTGGTCCTCTAAGCTTGCTAGGTGCAAGCTCCCATTAATTACATGGGCAACAAGGCATCAAAATCCACTGGGGAGATGGAGGATGAAGCCTTTTTCACTACAAATTATCATGGGAGGAATCATGTCCCTGTTTGACCTCAGAGATGTTTATCTGATGGTAGCAAACATATGCTGCAGGGACTGTACAGAGGGACTAGATAGATGTTTGGATTTGTCTCATTGGCTTTGCAGAGTGCAATGATCTATTGTGAGGAAGAAAACCACTTCAGCTCAAAAATACAAAACTTTGTAGTAAATGATCTTCTACTTCTGTGCAAGTCTTTGTCAGAGAGAACTGATGGTAATGTATAGATTAATTGTATTTAAAGCACAGTAGTTGTAAATAACCTATCTGGACTAAAAATAGAGGCATGTGAGCAGATCATCTAACTGCTCCAGGTCACAAACACTTCCCTCTTGCTTATTTGCACACTTGTTTCTGGTGCTTATTGCTTATGTTTTCCACCTGACATGAGTAGCCTGCTTATGCTTGCTAGAAGACAGATTTTGCTTATCCCCGCAAAAGACTGTGATGTAATTGTGACCACCCAAGGCTGGTCTGAAGCCTTGCTTCCTGAAAAAATATGTGGAGGTTGACTCTTCTTTCTTTAGTTTTCACTTGTGATGTAGTCTTAGGCTGTGAAATGCATGTATGCAGTGATTCTCTCAGTGAAGACATCACCCATCTTTTCTGAATTTCCAGATGACATCTTGTTTGTTTTATATATTTATGTCTATGTTACTGAGAATGTGATGGAATAAAGTGGTTTTTGATTGCTATTTTTTCATACTTAGACTGTAAAGGTAAGACCACAGAGGGAAAATAGTCCTGCTTGCAGGCATGAATTGCTTGGGAAGAAGAGGAAGGACCAGTCCCTGCTTTGTGAGTTGTCATCAGGGTCTGATTTTGATCAGGTGCTGGGGGGTGGCTCTATCCCCATGCAGTTCTCTTCATTTGTGTTAGAGCTTCAGCAAGTCCTGAATGCCAAGAGTATGAGAAGGTGACAGGATTGTGGTGTGGCCCATGCTACTTTTGATCTATTGCCCTGTAAGTTTATAACATCCTCTTTTGGTGGTGTTACCCTGCTATCAAATAAATACTAATTGAGTGCAATCTGTAGAGAGTTTGAAGTATTACAGGCTACTCTCTCTTTGTTTTGGTTCAGGCAAGAGAGTGCTGGGGGAGCTTGAGCTTCCTTGGGTGAAGTTTAGTGTCAATGTCTGAGCTGACTGAGAAATACAAACTGTATTTTGGGCAAAGTGGAGCGGAATGAATTTGTCTTGGTTGAGCCTGGATGTGCTCTATTGACCACTGGTTTTGATGTTCATAGGGAAGTAAACTGCAGTAGGGAGCATGAATATTTTGTGAGGAAACTACAGACTAAAATTTCATGCCAAAATATTTTCCCCAAAATTGCTTGTCTTCTTTTTGTAGCTGGAGGAAGAAAAGAAAAAGGGAGGAAGGCACAATGCTATTGAAAAGCTTTATTAATATATTATCTAAAGTGACTTTGATTTCAAAAACATATTTTTCATATTTAGGTGGTGACACTGAAAAGTATTAATCCTACTAAGATGTATTTTTAATATTTCACATTGTTGTTTACTGTTTTTATGGAAAATGTTAAACTGAGTAAGATTTTTTTACTTAAAGATTTTAACTGCCTGCAGTTCTAGTTTTAAAATGAGAATAAAATCAGTACCATGAGTCTCCATAAGACTCATAGGAGAGGAGAGTGATTATAAAATTACTATTGATATGCTTTTCAATGTAATCAGTTCTCCAAGAAATTTTCAATTTTCTTGAAAAGTTTCGGTTTTAATCAAAGGACTTTATGATGGAGTACTTTGAAATATTTTTTGGGGGGGGGGAGGAAATTGCTTTGATTTTTTTGTAGTTCAGTGCTGGAAAGATGTTTTAAGTATTTTGAGCAATTTTAAAAATTGTATGACAAATGCTTACAAAAATGGGGAAAATGTTGAAATTTTAAATGGGAGCAAAAGATACTTTCCAATCAGCTGCAGTCATAGAAAAATCTGTCAACATTTATAATCTGAGCTCAGAAGTTTAAATTTCAAGTATCAAGTTCTGAATGTTTATATTGAACTGTCTACAATCAATCCATAGGGTAAACTTTTAAAATGTCAAAGGTTAAACTATGTGTGCTGACAGGAAGCTGAGATTTGCTCAGAGCACTCATATGCCGACTGAGATGCCATGTTTCTCAAACGTGGTACTTGTGGCTCATCAGTTACCTGGTTCTTGCTGGTAACAATTCTTAAGTTATTGGAGCTGTCTTTGAAGATTTTTGGTGTGGTTGGGTTTGGGTGCTGGAGCTCGTTCTCTGTTACTAACATACATACTAACATATCGCTAGGAGCTTTGGCCCTTGGTAATTTTGGCCTTGGTGGAATTCTTTCTTTTCTATTTTTTTTTCTTCTTGAAAATCAAGAAAGAGTTTAATGTGCTTTCAGAGCAAGGCTGCACAATGCATGAGGAGGGACAAAGAGGCTTTTGCCTGTTGTGCAGCAGTTGAGAAATGAAAAAAGAAGGAAAGAAAGCTTAAGACATTAATAGTCAATTGGGATATTTGGGTTTATTTAGGCTTCAAATGTTAGCAGGTTGCTTATGCTACCACTTCCATTGCCTCTGGAAATATGGAAATGTTTCCTTTTTTCTGGGGAAAGCTCGTATCAGGGATATGAGCACCATGGTTTATGTGTAATGAGTGGACTTAGTGAGAATTGACTGGACTGAGGTTTCTCTGATGGGTGAGAGACATGAGGATGCAGGGCAATGATTATGAACAGGGGTGACACGGTTTGGGGTAGGGAGACAACCCTTGCTCTTTGGAAAAATAGTGCCTGGAGTAATGAGAACCTGATCACAATTGGAATTTCTGTGCTATCATAATATAAGTAAACCAGTGCAGTACTGGTCTTCAAAGAGCTGATTTGTGATCCAGTAAGATAACCGCAATGTGCCTGGCCCTCTTCTTTCCCCGTTCTTTATGTTTTAAGCCATTCATTAGGAGAGAAGTTAAAATATTGTTGGTCCCTCTGGCTTCTGGAGAAAATATATATGAAAATCTGACCGTCAGTGAAAATGCCATGGTGTAATACATAACTGTGTTCAGGGAAACCAATGGTGAAAACCTGTGAATGGCAAGCTTCAGAGTGTTTCACTGGCCTCTAATCTTGAATCCAAAAGCAGACTGTTTACTACTGTACTTCTTTCTCTGTATCCACCACTTAAAGTGCCCAGGCTGCAACGGTAATTTTTCTCAAGGCCTCAAGGAGGTTGATGCAGCTGCCAGTGATGAGAGAAGTGTCCGGCTAGGGGACACATCACAATTGTTTGCAGTGCTGGCCAGGACTCTGCAGGAGACACAGGCAAGACAACACCCCACCTCAGTGTGTGCTTTCTTATTCTGATCTCCTGGAGACAGGCATGATGTCCAAATCAGGAAATTTGTTCCTTTTCAAATAGTTCCTCAAAAATTGGATCATTTGAGTGTTTTTGAGGCAAGGCGTGTGGAATGTTACTCGTAGCAGCAGTTCCTTGACTTGTGTAAAAAGTTCTTCTGTATTACTAAGTCAAACTCATCTGCAGTCTGTAAGCCCACGGTGAGTTTGGTTTGGCATCTGTGCGTTTTTGTTGTGTGTTTTTTTTTTTTTTGTGGCTTTTTTTATTTTAAGGATGCTTGTTACTCAGCAGCCATAAAAAGCATGTATATCAAGACCTTCCTTATCTTGGGCTGGAAGATAGCACATGTTGAAGGTCCCCGTTGCAGGAGGCAGGCTTCCTCCCCAGAATGTGAATGCTTTAAGCCTTGGGGGACAAAGGCTTAGTCGTGTCTGTCCTGCACAGTGTGATCAGGGGTTGAGCTAGTGCAGAGGATGTCACTGTGGCCCATAAAAGCACACCACTTCTGAGGGGTTGCACACTTGAAAATGGCTCTGTTTGGTTGGCAGCTTTACTGGCCAGCTGATAAAGACCTTGACAGGAGCTGAGAACAACCAGTGAGCTGGCATCTGGCACCAGAAATTGGTGCCATGTACTCGGTGTTTTTAGGCTTTTTACCATAAATCTCAGGGACTTCTTGCAAGGACTGAGGCACCCTGGTCCTTCAGGATTTTTTTCCACAGGTTAATGCCTGCTGTGAGGCTGACAGCTTATAGTTCAGGCATGTTTGGGTCCTGCAATAAAATATGATTCATGGAAAGTGAAAGCTTTACGGTGAGAGGAGGGGAAAAAAGGAGAGGAGAAACCAATGCAGTAAAGAAAGTTTACTCAGCTTTTCCAGTTATTGTCAGTATTAGTACTTACTATTTTAGTAGTTTCAATCTCCTACTTTGGATCCAGTCCTCTCTGCTGGACTCCTTGTGGTGCTAATGATCTCTGCCCAAAGAGCTTTCAGTTCAAGCTCAGCATTTTGTAAATGAGAAGAGATCCCCCCAGGCTTTGACCACCTGCTCTCCCCAGTGCTCTACAAGGCAGGATGTCCTGGGTGCTGGGGGAAGTTCAGGTGTTGCTCAGCGTGTTGTGGGCTGTGCGCTGAAGGAGTTGAACTGCTCTTCTCTCAGTCTCTTGATGTTTGAGAACACGCTGAGTAGGAGCAGGTAAAAATAGCGGTGTAGGAGGATGCGCACTGAAAGAGTGCCTTAAGTAGACAGGAGAAAATAAAAACTTTGCTGATTATCTATGTGTGTGTATATATATATGTATATGTGTATATATATATACACACACACGTCACTAGGAAACTGCATGGAGTTGGAAATGCAGCAGCCTCTTCTGATCTGGAAGCGGCTGGTTGGATTATCTATGAAATGTGCTTTATGACTTCAGTCAGCTCCAGCATGCCTAGCACTCTCTTCAGGCTTTTTTTCCCCCTTATTTGCCTGGTCTGCCAGAACTTTTCCCACCCCTGAAATCTTTGTTTGGGAGATTATTCTTCCAATAAGTTCCTTCTTGTTTAGTCTTGGATGCAAACTGCAAATGGCGTGTCCTGTGCCAGCCTCATCCTGGGTCCTTGTCTATGTGTGAGTCTTGTGTGCTCACATCAGCAAGGGTGGTGGCTTTTTCATATAGTGCTGAATGATGTCATGGAGCAGAGTAAGTCCAAAAATGTCAAGATATGTGTTCTTCGGGAAGGAAAGTGCCTATGCTCCGTAGGACTTCAGTGCACTTCAAGCATCTCAGATTGACATCTGAACTGCAGATGTTTTATATTTTTTGGTAATGACCCTGTTTGTCATCTTGGGGTAGATCAATCTCTACACGGGTCTCTAGCAATTACTTCTACTCTCTTGAGCCAGGCAGAACAGACTTTCAAGCTACAAGGGCAGTCGGCAGAGATGATATGCTGCAAAGTGTAGTTCTCCACCCATGTCCACCTCCATGCTCTAATCCCTTATCCCTTACTTGGCTTCTGTAGCAGCTGGCTGTTGTTTGCTGGTCTCAGCTGTTTTTTAACATGGAACATCTACACTTTGTTGATGTATTTTGACTGTTGGACTCTTGATGGGAACAACTGGGCATTTTATATCCTTTATAAAAGGATATATTTTATATCCTTTATAAAAGGATTTTCTTGCTATGGGTATTCATGATATTGGTTGGCCAGGGTGGTGTTTCGATAGAGGCACTTTAAGAGTTAGCTGTTTTCTAGGCAGTTGTGCTGATTCCCGGTGTGCCTTCAAGTCTTCAACTCCATAGCAACCACATGTGCATCTCTGCCACTTCCCCATCTCTTATCACAGCCTGATTGAAGTGTGCCAAAGGAGGGATGTTATTAAGTGATGAATTTTGTAGAGTTGGTTCTTCTCATGTATTGCTGTGACCCATCTGCGCTCCTGGGAATAGAGCTGACCCTAAAATAATGCAAATCCAGTATTTCTGGGGACATTTCCCCCTGTTCTCATGTGGTTGCTCTTGTCTTGTAGCCAATTGTTGTGCAGTTGTTTTATGGTCATCTTTCTGAAAAAATGTGAATTTTTTTTCCAGATAATTTACTGCAAGCAAGGGAGGCTAAGTCTATTTTGACATAAAACTAAAGGTTTTATATATGCTCAATTTCTGTGTCTTTGAAAATAAAATGTCAGTTTCAGGTATGCTTCTGGGTTAATTATCTGGAGAAGCAAGCAATTGTGTTTGATTTTTTCACTGCTGCATTTCTTTTCTTTGCCTTTAAATAAATAGCAAGGTCTTTGCTCCTCTTCAGAATGAAACTGGTTTTGTTTCTGAAGTGTGAGTTGTTTGCTGAGGTGGGGCAAAATAATATTCACAAACTGTAAAGGTATTACCCTGAGGGTGGACTGAGAAATTGTGGGTATCTTCTTAAACCACAGATAAGTGTTAACCTTGAGCTGTAGTAGCTGATCATTGTTGTTCTTTTGCTCCCTTGCAAATAGGTAGCAAAATGTGTTACCACAAAATGTGTGTTAAACCAATTTGCTTGGCCATTGGGACAGGTGAGTGTGCAGATGGCCGATTACTGTTGCCCATCTGAGAAAAAGTAATTTCTTATGTGTGGTAACTTAATTGTTTTAATTGGCCTGTCTGTACCCTGTGATTTCAAAACACCAGGTAGATGTTAAAGCTCAAAGAGCTCTTTAGGCAGATGCAATCCAGACTGCCAGCAGGGTGTTTTTACAGATAGATGGCATGTCACACCTATGCAGGTGTAAAATTTTTTATGATTACATTATTTGGATAGCATGAGGACAGAGAACACCATACTCATAAGGCAGAAAGATCACTGTGCTTGCCCGAGACATGATGTAAAAAGCCCCCTGTCCTTAAGGGTCTGTGCAAAGAGCAAAGGAAATCTCATGGTATTTCTGGTCTCAGAAACAAAACCATGGCAGGTAGAAACTCTGGGTTGGTTGTTTTTTGGTTTGTACTTTGTTGTGGGGTTTTTTTGCTCTGCTATAGTAACATTTTTTGATGGCCTATTGTAGCCTCAGCCACCACAAGGAACTCAAAAGAATCCCTTTAATTGAAAATAAGCAGATACTGTGAGTATTAGAGTTAATGCTATATATGCTTACCCTGACCTCAGTCTTCCTTGGGCCTACTAGTCTACTAGTGGCCACTGTTGCAAAGCAGGATAGGGAGTTAAACTGACCCTTGTTTGAGTCAGTGTGACCTTTCTTGTTGCTGTGGGACTAGTGAGATAATTTTAAAACAGCTGACATTTAGTGAATCAGCTTCTTTCCTTTAAACGTGTATTCTTACAAGAGGCTTGTAATCCATTATCAACCAAATCTTTCACCTCAGTGGAATCCTCCTTACTTGGAGCAGGATCTGGACTGGTCCATCAAAGGATCTGAACAGGATAGTTGGCTGTGAGCAAGGAGGCAGACTGGAAAATAACTTCTGGTTGTTTTAGCATGGTGGTTTGCTGGCTGGCCTGAGTACTGCTCTTGGTGAGAGACTGTTGGGGTGCCAGGGAAGGCCCTTCTGAGAACAGGGGTGCTGGAAGGTCTCTTAGAAGAGGATGCAGGCAGGTTGGAGAAGTCTCATACCTGATAGCTCTTCTTCTAGATTTTGGGACAGCATCAATGTCTGGCAGTTGGGGCCAACATTTTGTCAGTTGACTTTTAGTTCAAACCTAACTTCCAGCTAAGAATGGTTGTTGTAAGGAGTAGCATAGAGCCCTGCATTTGGTAAGGTATTGTTGCCATTCTAGCCTGTGGTATGACAGTGTCTCATTTCTCTTGAGCAGTCATAATGCTAGTGAGCAGAGCATCAGAGTCTTCTGGGGTTAGACTGATGTCACCTTAATGCCTTGAAGGATTCCTTTTAAGGGAGAAGAGGGTATAGCTTTAGAGGCATTGTTGATGCCATCCCTCAGAGAAGGAGGAATATGGTCCTTCTGCCTTAGTCTTTGTTTAAATTGCATCTTAAACTTCCTTTTGGAAGGAGGGCTCAAGATCTTCCATCTCCTCAAGCTTATTGCATGAACTTTGCTTACTTTTGCCCAGCTGCGTGTGTTCTGCTGTGTTGTTCATCTCAAGCTGGGCTGTTACTGAAAAGCATTAGGTTAAACCATCTTAATTGTCCTGGCAAGTCTCACCAGAGCAGAGTAAAGTGAGAGAATCACTTCTCTGGACCTGCTGGCAACACTTCTTTTGATGCAGCCCAGGATGTGATTGGCCTTCTGGGCTGCAAGAGCACATTGCCTGCTCATGTCCAGTTTCTCGTCCATCAGATAGGACATCCATCTTGTCCTATCTCGTCCAGATAAGGAGCAGTAGCATAACACTCGTTAAATATCTGCATTCTGGGTAGCAGAATTGTGTGCTTCAGGGTCTGTGGCTAACTGACATCTTGCGGCTTGCTAGTTCCCTTTCTTTTCCTCCCAAAACTCCTTGGTCCTTATCTTGGAAGTGTCCGAGAGCAATGAGAACACTCGTCCAGATACATCTGATGCATCGAGACTCATTCCAGAGAGTGAGTCAGAGGAACCTCTCTTCCCAAATGAAATATTTTCTGTAGTTCATATTTTCGGTGACCCACTTGTTTCTTCTGCCCGGCTGCCTTTGTGCATGGGAATCATCTAAGGCCTGCCTGCACATGTGGTGTCCTTGGTGCCAAGATGACTTTGATACGCAGGGCTGTGATGTTGGTTTGTTAGTCTAATGTATCTGTCTTGCTGCAGTTTGAAGACTGTTTCCTGGAGGCACTAATCTTATTTCTTTGTTTTTTTCAAAATGTTCCTTAATTGCTCTGTTTAATGCGTTTCTGGTGAGCCAGGCTCTATTACTGTCCTAAACAGTGGTGGCTGCAGCATAATAACACTGATTCAACTGAAAAATAAAACAGAAACAAAATCCCAAACCAGGCAACTTTTATGATATACTGAATACTGCTTTTTTTTCTTTTTTTTTTCCTCCCCTTGCTAGTAACAACGGATTTGTGACATGAATGCTGCCACAAATTGGTGACTGCCTACAATTGTCATTATCTTGCAATCCTCTGTGACCATTTGGATTCCATTGTACCCACAGGGATCAAGCTGCAAGAAGAGAAGACACTTAGCCTAAAAGGCTCAGGAACACTAGTCAAATAGTTCTTATTCTCTTTAATCTAAAAGATGGTGGCATAGTTACGTTCTTGCTGATTCATTTAATAGTTCCCCAGAAGAAGGCGATTTCCTTGATCTTTGATTTAGCAGAGGATGTGGTTATTGGACATTGAGGCTTTAGGGCTTATAAGAAGTGGTCTTACAATGAGTTTTGAATTATTTGAAGAGCTACTGTGTCCCTCAGCAGAGACAAGGTAAATGATCGATGCTGGAGCAACCTTGCCTTAACTTAGCCAAGAGAAGTCAAACAAGTTCTTGTGTTAGCTAATGAACGTTGGTGCAATGTTTAGCCAACTTTCCTTAGTGTTTTCCAAACTGATCTTCTAAACAATGGTGGTCTCCAAGGTTGTTGAACTTCTAGTTGTTGATTATCAAAGTAGTTCTCAGTTTGATGTGGCTGCTTCATGATAACCGAAGGTGGCAGACTTGAGAATGCTCTTTTGACTCCAAATTTGGAAACTGGTTTCCTAACTGGCCATGTAAGTGTGGGAGAAAAAGTTATTCTTAGCAAAATGTGAAACTACTTTCCACTCTGCAGTGTGACAGCTATTGCAGTTAGTGTGCTGTACCTTCTCTTCTTGGGGGCTATCAACCCAAAACACTTTTGCAGTTAAAATAAGCAAAGAATTAATTTGTTTTGTTTGGGGAGTTTGGTGAATGGGAGTCCTAATAACAGAATTTTATTGTTTGTTTGTATTGATGTTAAACTAACTGATGCTACAAGGGAAGTTAGAAAAACCAACCATTCTGTTGCCATCTTCTCTCTCTTTTTTTTTTATCTGTTTGTGAAGAAGACTGCATCAGAATGGGGTGTCTTGCTTACAAGACTTACTTTCTTCAGCTATAGACAGCATAATCTCTCATGTAAAGACTCTGAAGACTTGACTCTTCAGGATTTGAGAGAATAAAGATGATTAATAAAGAAGGGATGAGCATGAGATTAAAAAATATTTCCAGATACTGTTCTGAAATCCTTTATGGTGCTGTTGATGCTAATTTTGTAGAAGGAATATCTCTGCATTACTGTGTGAGGTCTGGGGAAGCCCTGCCATTCAGTTCCCCGTGTTGCAGAGGGTTGGGGGCCAGCTGATATGGTTCTCTCTGGGTTTTAACATGCTTGAATTTTGCAAAGTGCATGATGGAGAGAGCTGCCTGAGAGCTGTGCATGTTGGAAGCCTGAACAGTTCAAGCTCTGAAGACTCAGCTACATCGTGCACTTTGCATCGTGCCATATGACAGTTGATTTCTCCTGGCAGTTGGCCAAGGACTGGGAGAATGGCTTATGTTTCAGCAGAAGGCTTACGGAAACCAATGTGCTTCTGCAAAACATGTTCAGTTGGTGTGTTTTCTGGAAGGAAGCAGTCAGAAACTTCTGAGCAGCTGTAGTTGCAGTATGTATGCAGAGTAGGGATCACCTGGTGGTAGGAGTGGGGGAAAAGGAGGCATTCGCATCGTATTTCTAATGTGTTTTGTTACTAATGGAGGTTGAATCTCTGAGTATTGAATTCCTGTGTGCCAAACTGCTGATATCAACAGGAGCCTTGTTAACCTTGGCATTTGGTAGAATTAGTGATTTGTGGAAATGTAGTAAGATGATTATTCTGTGTGAGCCATAAAGATTACTTGAGATTGTAGTGATTCCTGCTAAAGCCAGTAGATTCTCACTTGGCTGTTGTGCCCAAGCACAACTGATTCCCCTTTGCTTGCACCAGTGCTCTTAGGAATAAGTGTTATTTTTCTGATGTGGTTTTGCATGTGATTTGCCTCAGCATTACAAGTTAAGGTTGTCACCTTATGGCCTTTTTGTTTCCTTAGGTTTACCCATCTTGTCCTTATTATTTAAAGTTCACCATCATCCCAGCTGCAATAATCTACTGGCATTTGAGTCTGAGCTGTCACAAGAGATATTGCTAACATAAAGATGGTTAATAGCAACAAGAGATGGAAAACAGAGATGAAAATAAAATGTTTTCAGGGACCTCTTAGCAATTCCCTTGTGATCTTGCTGTTGGTCTTGACTGCATAGAAATGACAGCATGTACTGAGACACCTTTTGCTATAAGGAGAAAAGTAAAATGACCTGTCTTCAGGGCGAACTATGGAGGAAAGCTTGAATCCTGGATGCGAGCATGAGATTCTTGTCTCCAGAGACAAGACAACAAGGTGTTGAGTTAATTAGCTGTTGAAAGCTAGGCTTCTATACCGATATTTAAGCAAACAGATCTGCAAAGAGTTTTTTGGAGACATGTCAAAATCCTTCCTAAAGAGAGATGGACAAATTCAGAGTGACTGAAGCTGTTTATGTTACTTTCAGAGCTGTTTGGGGTGGGTTTTTTTTGTTGGTTTTTTTTTTTTTTTTTTTCAAACCATACTAGACATAAGTGTGTGTACACAGACTCATATATACAGTTCTTGGAAGCCAGAGTCCTTTGCTTGGAGTGGTGGGTTAAGGTGCCAAAGCCGAAGTGTAGAGTAGATACAGGCACTCATTGACCCACACCTAATCCTGTGCTTTATTGATCTCTTTGCTGGTGGTTGGGGGAGTGAGATTAAAAGGAAGAGCTGGATTCCTACTCTGGGTCCCTGAAGCAGCTGGTGCTAGGGAAAATGTTACTGGGCATGTGCTGGCTGGAGGCTAGAATTGATGGCCCTTCATTATCTGGATCTTGAGTTATCCAGTTATATTCTTTCTAGTGGAGATAAGGCTGTGGGGCTAAATCATTCCTGTCTGATGGAGTGATGGCAGAAAATGAGATCACTCCAAGCACAGTTTACTTGGTATTCTTGTTGACTGCCTGTTAGAAAAGATGATGATTCCCTGTACCATTCTTCCACCACCCTTCATGAACGCTCCTCATTGCACAACACAAGCCTTAGGAAGATGGTAGGAGGAAAAGTGATTAATTTTCTGCTAGATAAGGTTGTTTTCTTGTAGAAAATTTTGTGAGGTCTTGCAGGCTCTGAATTTTCCCCCTGGTATCCAGAACTTTGAGGGAAAGGATGCTCCCATCAGTGCAAGTAGCATTGTTTGAGTCCTTATGCACTGAACCTGGAATGGGAGTAGCCAGGGACCTGAACTAGATCGTGAAGGTTTATGAGTATTTTTCCTCTTCTGTACAGCTGTTGTCCTGTCATGCAGTCAGGAGTAGATCTTGTTGCCTCCTACTTGGCTTCCCCTTTTGAAAAGAGAAAGGAAAAGCACAAATGGATTTTGCCCCCTTGCTGCTCTGGGAAGCTGTATGTTTTGGTGATAAGACATCAGCCATGTATAATCTTGGGACTTCTAATTTTTAAGATGTATCATTCCAAGGTACAGAAAGATCCCACAAGAAGCTTTATGGTTTGTAATCCTCACGACTCTTTGAGGTTATAGATTTTTACAGTTTGTGTTGTCTTACAGTTGAATTTTAAGGAGGGGTATTCCTTTGAGTTCTTTGGTGGTGTTTTTTTTAATTTTTTTTTTTTTTTTTAAATTAGAAATAAGCTATTCTTCTGCAGGGAAGAAGGAACTCTAATGGTCCTTATTGGTAAATATACATTCATTTCACCAACCATTCATTATTCCCATGGCTTTGGGTTGTTTGCTGCTTCTTCCTTCTTTTTCTTAACTTCTTTGACCAATTCTACTTCAGTTCTTTTGGGGAAGAAAGTGTGAGGAAGTGAAAGCTTATATGAAATGCTGTGGGCTTTTTAGTGTGGGTTGTTTGTGTTTGGTTTCTTTTTTTTTAAATAATATTTAACAGGAGTGTTCTTTTGTATTCAGTTGGGGGGAACTGCTTTAGTTTTTCATGGATGGAAAAAGTACAAAATGTTGAGATCAAAAGGGCAGAGAAATGTTTGCTTCTGGTCAAAAGGATATGCTATTAGAAAGATGTTTGGAGGGAAAATTATTGACAAGCTTTAATATTTAGGCACTGAAGTGGCTCTAAGTGCTTTCTGTGCTTTATAACTCTTCACACTTATTGATCACTTGAGCTTTCTCTAACCTTAGTCCTTCCAGCAGCTTGTCCAGCAGTACATTACATGTTGTATCCCTTTTAGAAATCCCTCACATAAAACATCTTAGGTTTGGGCAAATATATTAGTAAAACATTACAGCAAAGGATCTAAAAGCGGAATGAAAAGTGCTGTCCCATTGTCACTCCAATATATTTGGCAGTGACTCCAAGCCATGTATTTAGTAAGCTTCAGCAAAACACAGGTTGTTTGAATCCAGTGTTTATCTGTGAGTTTTTTAGCACGTACTGGATTTTAGTCCTGTGGGTTACTTGGTTGTAATTTGATAGTAATTGCATTTTCCATCTTGCAGAATAGTGCATTCAGGAATATTAGGAACAATTTAGTAGAAGGCTCCATGACAAAAACATTTCTTAAATGGGAAAATTAAAGATTGTGACTGCACTGTTTCTCCATCTCACTATCAATCTGCTGCCAGCAGAGACTCTTGCCTTTGGCTCTGCAGCCTGTTCCCATAGCCTCCCATGGACTAACACCACAGTTGGTGCAGCATCAGCTGGGGCAGGGACTTGATCCATCAAGTGGGGGACTCAAAAACCCCACACTTGTCTGTGCACTTTTCATTTTTTTTCCTCCCACTTGAATTTATCACCCATCTTATCAGCACTGGCACAAAGGTTGCAGTGGGAATGAATGGGTATGGTCAAGGCACATACAACTACTGTTTCTGGCAGCAACTTGGTTTTGTGCTGCATCAAAGTCTTTGTGCTGCATAACCAAGCCTTTGGGTTATTTCAGCAGTGACCAGCCATTTGTGCTGTTTAGTGATGTTGTACTTGTATTTCAAAGCTTGTCCTTCCTGTCTGTCATGTAGGTCTCCTCAGTGGCTAGAAGGATTGGGGTCTTTCAGGCCAAAATGGCACTACTGCATTGTGATGTGTGCTTATTTGAAGCTCTGAGCACTCCTGAAAATTGTTTACAATTCATTTGTAACAAGTAGAGAGCTTGAGAGCTTAAGGGTAACAATTCAGCAGCTATGCTTCACTTGTAGCCTGGCTCAAAGCTGGTTACATGCAGATCAGCTCTTTTGATTTCAGTAAGTGTTGCTCTGTGCGATTGATGATAATGAGATCAAAAGCAAAACTTGAGAGGAGGGTGAGTGGAACTTAAATCTAAACTGAGTCCCAATGACGTCTGTGGGGGATGCTTAGTCATTGTAGATAGAGTGAGAACCTCTTGAGTAGGATTTGCATCAAGAGAAAGTGTAAGGTGCCCTTATGCATCCACAAAAAGTTAATACCGTAGAGGTGTGTGTCTGTCAGTGCTAGGTTTTATTGCGTGACCTAGAAGTGGGAAATAGTAAATGTGTACCACGGATATAGTAAATGTGTACTAAATGTTAGAAGATGCCTCTCTTTGTTGGACCAGTAAGTTGTGTTTGAATCTTCAGAAATCATGCTCCTTGCTGTGAGGGACTCAGTGTTTGAGGAATTTTTGTTTGCAGGTAGGCAGGAGGTTTGGTATGAGAGGACTGGAGGAACCTCTGCCATCGTTAATGCTGATGGGACTGTCTGAGCCTGCAGTGGGGCAAATGGAGGGGTGGGGGCTTAAACAGAATGGGTGGTATGACTTGGTGACTAAGCATTGTATATGAAGAAAGGATTTTCTTATAAAGGGCACTAGAAGAACTGATTTATGTTTTTCTTATTTTTTTTCCACAGTGTAAAGGAGTTGTGGATGATCGCTCCTGATTATTAGGAAGGGACTGGGGGCATGGGGTATTTCATCAGCTGCACGGACAAAGGAAGGAGTGGCTGTGTTCCTTGAGCTGGCCAAGACCTTGGTCTTTCCGGTCCCCTTTCTTTAATTTACGATGAGTTTGTAGACAGTGGATGATAGGAATCAACAGTTCTGTTTTTGTGTTGATGGGGAGCCCTGGGAGGGATATGGATTGGTGTGTGTTGTCCCCAGTAGGCCTGCAGTGGGTCTGTGAACTCAGGGTGCTCATGGAAGTGTCCTCCACTGGAGAAGCTAAGGCAACTTTATTTTTGTGGCATGAGATTTTATTCTGGGTATATCTCCAGAATGTGGTGTTGATACACATTGCAGTAATTCTCATTAAAGTCAGAGACACCTTTAATAGAGATTCAAATTGCTTACCTGTGGCATATAGACTGCAACAGCAGCCCACAATATATCTATTGTCTTGATGTGGCTAGAGTCATCTGACTAATTCATAGCAATTAACTTATTTTGTAAATTGAACATGTTTTTCTACTTGCATATTGTTTATTGGCAATTTGGGATTTTTCTCAGGTTTACTCATTCTTCAAAATTATCTCCTATGTATTTCCTATGACTCATTCTTTGTCCATGGCTGAGTCATGGAGTCCTTCATATAAGCATTTGATGTGCCAGTTAATTTTAATTAACTTCATAAGTCATTTGGCATTGGTTTAGTGTCTGATTGGACAAACTCAAATGTTAGATTCAGGGTCCTTGAGAAAAGTTCCAATCAATCTGTACATAGCTGTGCTCCAATATGCATATAAATTTGATCTTTCTGTGAACTTTTAGACAGAAATGTGCTCATTGAAAGTATTTTAAGAAAGATTACATCAAAAGATGCTGGAGCAACTTTTGCTCAGCAAAATCAGGGCAGCTCTGTAGGTTGTCTGGAGAGACAGGATAATACTACTGGACTAAATTTTTAGCAGTCTGTTTTGGTAAGTTTCCTGATAGCAACATCTAGGTTAAAAACTGTCCTTCAGCAATAGCTTATTCAAGCTTCTCCTTTTGCTGCCTGAGCAAATATGACTGTAGGCATAACCACAGGATGGGATGCTGTAAAGTTACATTGCTGTAACCACTTGCTACCTCTCCTCTGAGTCTTCAGTGCTGAATGATGTGCATCCTTCTTCTGTGCTGCTGCTGAGCTCTGGAGAGACAATCACCAATGTGAACTGAAGCCAGTAACTTCTGTCTCGTCCTTCCTTCAGTGTGGGGTTATAGCTGTAGCAGAGAGGGCAGAAGTGGAAGTGTGTCATCTGAGCTACTCCTCACTCAGATCAGGCTGGTAATGTGCTCTGAAAGGGATGTGACATGTATGCTATCATCTGAAAATGTAGCATTTGTTGTGTTTCACATTTTGTCATATTAACTTTAAAATTATTTCAATCTGTTGGTAGGTCTGCGTGGCTCAGGAGCAGACTTTATTTTTGCTGTAATGAGTATGTCCTCTGGTAGAGGGGCAGAACAAGCAGCTCAGAGAAGGGAACGTGTTAGAGCTTCAGAAATTTTTCAAGCTTTTCTCATTTGTGATCTGTGTAGCTGATGCCTAGATTGACTGTGGGACAGGTCGCCCCTACCTTAGTAATTGTGGGGACGCAAATTGAACAGTCTTTAGTCAATACTCTTGATTCTGTCTGCATCAGGTGTCGGCAAAAATGTATCTTGAGCTCTGGCCCTGCTGAAGGTTCCTGCCAGTCTTGCTGGGGTTGTGCCTCATCAGAGCCCTGTCTGGCAGAGCTGTGCTGGTGGATGCTTTGAGGGAATTGTGTCTTGTGAAGAGGGAGGTGGGTAATGGCTATTCACAAAACCTGACTGTGTTAGTGAAAATGAAATCCTGCCTGCTTGCAGGCAAATTTAAAACTCTGTAGCATTGCAGATCTCTGGAATTGTGAGAGCGAGCCCATTTCCAAAGTGACGGGCACTGGAGATGGCTTGGGGTAGGCAGAAGTCTCATCCTTATCCTGTGTTGTAGTCTTGGAGCTTGACTGGATGGGTAGCTTGCGTGTTTTCCCATTCATCGGTCTCATCTGCCATCCATGGCTTCCTGCCTGGCTGTGGGAGCAGTCTGTTAGGCAGAGGTGGGTTAAGCTGTGTCACAGCTTCTTATTATTGAAAGCACGTTCAGCCTGTAGTTGTTAATCAAAGGTAAATTGGAATGCAATTGATATATGCATATGATATGCACATTAATTTTAAATGTGTTTATTGTAATTAGTGCTATTACAATGAATACCAGAGG
The DNA here is from genome assembly GCA_004320125.1 of Scolopax mira. Lineage (NCBI taxonomy): Eukaryota > Metazoa > Chordata > Aves > Charadriiformes > Scolopacidae > Scolopax > Scolopax mira. The sequence continues at coordinate 2,196 of BJBW01013428.1, read as the reverse complement.
AAACAGGGAGTGATTAACCTCATATAAGCTTTGTTATAACTTGTTTAAAAAGTTCAACTTTAAAATGTTGCTGGTTGATAAGGGGGGAAAGCATAGGGGGATATGTTTTAGTGTTCTTTCCCACTGACGGTTCACATGTAACCTTTGCCACTCTCCTCTGACGAGCCCAGGTGACTCCTTCTCCTACTACCTCTTATCTTCCACATTAAGGCTTTAGGTTCAGATCTGAAAAGATTACAGTGCAGAAGCTTCTCTACTCCTCTGCAATCCTGTCCGCTTCTGTCATCTGCTCAGTCTGTTGTCTCTGATTTATAGGTTCTGTGTGGGGCTGGAATGAGAAGCTGTTGGGAGTGTCCCACCTAGCTGAGCCCTCAAAAGAGCCCGAGAAGATGGTGTCCTCCTCTGGTAATATACAGAGTTAGGGTTCTCTCCTGGCAATACATGGCCACAATGGTGTGATCTCATGTAGCAGGGCAAGAGGAGGATGAAAAGTCTGTTTGAAGCTTAGACTGTGTCTAGCAGAGGTGTTGGCTGGAATATCCTACTGGATGTGGCAGTGTCCCTCTCTGGTATCCCAAAAATTCCTTACCCAGATTTTGTGTTGCTCGTGTTGGAAACCTCATTTGCTGTCATCCAACCAGTGTTCCCCATTGAGTGCTGGTCTGGGAAAAGAGATATATGAGCCTGCCGCAAATATGGTGAGCAGAGCTAGGGCTTAGCCAGCAAGGCTGGGGGAGGACCAGGACTCCCTGCTTTGTTTTCTGTTCCTGGCAATCTGCTTGGAGTGTGATGTTAACTATGACTTCTGCAAGTGCCAAAAGGGGTTGCTTCATCCACTCTGCAGCCTGTCTGGCCTTGGTTAACCCTAGGGACTAGGCAAAAGAAAAAACAAAAGCTGATGTAGAGGTCTAGAAGAAACTTGCCATGACAAGTGCTGTGGGTGACTCACTGTATCCCTCCTCCTCCCTGCCAGCCTCTACTGCCTACATATACATAGTGCCTACATTCTGCTGATGAACCCTTGTTCTGGTAAACTGCAGTTGTGGTGGAGGTTGTTCTAATCCATTTGGTTAATAATAAACACACCAATGAAACTCACCTCCACTTTAGCATTGTTATGTATAAACCTGTGAATAGATAAGGCTTTGTTTCATGGACAAAGAACAACTATAAAAGCAGAAATTAAAGAGATTAAAGAGACTGGATATTAGAGAGCCTTGTCTTCTCTGCAAAAGGAGGATTTGTGGCATAGCTGCAGGTTCCTGCTATTTAACTGATAGAGTTTTGACCTTTCCTCCTCCTTTCTTAATGAAGTTCTCCTGTTTGCTGTGAAGACTGATTCTATATTTCTGGGAGCGCGTGTCCTGTGCAGAAACCTAGCTTTGTAAGGAGCTGGTAGCTGCCCAGCTATATTGATGCTGTTGTAGAGAGGTGTCGTGGTTTGGCCTCAGACAGGAACAAAGGACCACGTGGCAGCTGCTCGCATAGATCAGAGTCCCTACTGGTGGCATGGTTGGGAGGGGAAAATTGAAGGAAAAACTCATGGGTTGAGACAAAGGCAATTAACCAAAATTAAAAGGCCGCAAGAAATAACAACAATGACACAGACAGAGGAGTCACCGCAATCACAATACCACCACTCGCCGAGGCACCCGCAATGCTGGTGCAACCTGACCGACTGCACTGCTCTCCCTGCTCCTTCTGCCCTGCAGGTGGGACTTTCTCCTCTTATGCCACTTCCTATCCCTCCCCTTCCCCAGCTAGCTCCAGCCATCCCCCTGGGCATGGCTCAAATGGGATGGAATACCTGTGTCCCTGCTAGGTCCTGGGAACAATTAACCCTTTCCCCACCAGACCCAGTACATCATCCACCCCTTATTCCATATCATTTCATGCCACGCCCAGATCTACAGTTTCCAGTTAAATAATATCAGTTTCCCCAGACATACAGAGATATATATATATATATATATACACATCCATACAGGTATAATGTCCTTAGTCTATGGGTCATCATGTTAAAATGTCTGTTGAGTTCCTTTAACCCATGACTTTGAGCTCCTGTTAGAACAGTCTCTCAGGGCGTGCAAGAAGGTGTGTGTGTGGGGCTGGACTGTCGCATGCTGTATTCTCCGGGGCTTGTGGCTGATGTATCCGGTGCAGCTCATGTCCATGTTCCATGGGTTGGAGATGTCA
>BJBW01013419.1:20000-39947 GCA_004320125.1 Scolopax mira | reverse complement strand
CCTAAAGCAACTGCCTACAGTTTTCTCAAGTAGATGCCTCGTGTTGCCGCGAGAGCATCCGGCGTTGTGTGAAGTAGTGTCGGCTTGTGTTGTCCAGGCAGTTTGTGTGATTTGTTAGAGCCATGAGGTCAAATCTTCTCAAGCAGTAAAGAAATGTTAAGAGACAGTGCTTGATGTATCTGTCGAAAGGCTGACATATTGTGAACTGGTTTAGTTTTGCAATGAAGGCAAGGAGTCATATGCAGACAGTAAACATCCTAATGTCTGGGTCAACATATAGAATCAACTACTGTGGAGCAGCTGTACTTCCAGTACCTGCATCGTTGCCTACCTGCACTGACTGCTACTGCTTTGGAGGCAATGCTGAGAGCTGGTAAAAATATCAGTGTATTGGGGTTATGAATCACTTGGTGCTGGAGCCCTGTTTGGTTCTCAGGTACATAACTACTTTTTTAAAATGCTGTGAACTTTGAATCTGTATTAATTTTATGTTTCTGAAACGTCTTTGATAAAAACACAATAACAAATACAAAATGCTTTCAGGTCATGAATAAAAGCTGGGCTGCAGGAAGAGTAAAATCCTCAGCAGAAATACTCAGGAAGGCAACAAAAATAGAGATGCAAAGAATTTGCCTAATTATTCACATAATTGGATTTAGCAAGTGTGGAATAAATGACATTTTTTTGGGCTTCACTATGTTAAATACTTTTTAAAAAAATCTAGTCTTGGACATTTTACCTGTGAAATATACAGTACTGGAAGTTAAGTGCTATCAACATTTCTCAAATAAGTAAAATGGCTTAGGTGATATTTAGGTTGATTTTGTATATGACAAATGATTCATTTATTGTCTTACATAAAATTTGGAACGCATTGATATGTGTTTGAAAGTCTGAATTAGTACATCTGGACTAAGTGGCAGATTGTCTTCAAAATAGCGAACAAGAATCTTCCAAAGTTTTTCTGTGAACTTTGCGTAATCTAGATCCTGATCCTGGATCCTTCCCACTTGCAGGCCGCCTCTGCTTTCATCATGCTCCCTTATCCCAAGAGAGATCCTGTGTTATAGCTTTTGCAAATATGCCATTTTTGAGTTAATAGATAACAGAAAAGCTTTTCCTGACCTAGTCTTGGCCTCCAAGGTGAGAAACAGAGGAAACAAAGGAAGAAGCGTGGCTCTGCTGCTGTAGAGCTCAGTTCCAACGTGAGCCGTGGATGGAACTGAAAGGAGAGATTTCTTTTCTTCCTCCACAAGTTTTAGGCATTAAAAGTTCTGTTTCATTGGCCAAGATTGTTCAAGATTGAATAAATAAAATATATATATATATAGAGAGAGATTCCTAAACTGTGTCCTTTTGGCATTCACTTGTGCTGATGAAGCTCTAGTTTAAATGCTTGCTCCAATTAAAAAGGGAAAAAGGATAACAAAGAGTGAGCCCCAGTAGGAGCGGGTGAGTCAGTGTGCTCTGCTGGAATAGCCTAGTCTGGTGCTCAGGGTACCACTTGTGGTGAGTGAACCTGGTGGACCTTTTTAAGAGCCAGACCTAAATGCAAGTCTTTCCCATTCAAAAGGAACGTCCGTATTTCATCCCTCTGTATGGTACCCGTGCATCCCTTTTTCTCCTTTTTCTGACCACTACTTTGATGAAATCCTGGAAATGCCAATTTGTTCTGTTCTTTGTAGGGTGTTCTCCTCAACGTGCTCTCTGTAGCAAAGGCACAAATTCTGAATTTGTATTACTTCTAAAAACATTAATTCCCATAAAAAGAGTTAATGGCTCGGCCTCATGTTTGGTCAAACACTTAGCGTGGTAAAGTAACATGATAAAGTTTGTTTAATATACAAATATAATACGTTTCCATCCATTTAGTTTAAAATTCTCTTTCCCATGTTTAGAAGTTTACTAAAGAGCATACCTGTATAACAGTAATACTTTAACGGTATTTACTAACATAAATATTTGCTTTCTAGAAGCAACGTTACACAAAATTCCTCAACTGCAGTCTAAGCAACTGCTGGAATGTTTGAGGTAAGAAACCTGACCTTTGGGGAGGATCAACATCAGGAAAACAGAGTTTCCACTGTTTGTGACTTGTGTCCATAGTGAGGGAGCTTGGAATGGCAGGAGGGTGACCGACGCACACTGTGTCACAGCTGAACCCCAATGGAAAGTTCTTGTCGTTATAATTACATTGATAACAGAAAATAATTTACATGAATTTCAGCATATCCTTGTACACTCAAAACAGACAGTTCGGCAAGGTCTTTCTACAACAGATAAGGGAAAATAAATAGAAAGAGACCTTCATTTATACTAAATGTTAGGAGTTGCAAAACCTGTGTGGAGAAGAATCTTGAGTCAGCTTTGTTCTAAATGCTGATGAAGTTACATTAGTGGCAGCTTGAAAGCAGAACAAAAAAGTTGTCTTTGAGGCATCGTCTTTTCCACATCTTTTCCTCCCTCAAACTCTTTAGTTGCCACTATTATTCTCAAGTGTTTGCATTCAACATGCACCATAAAGTACGGTACCCCTGTTTCCATGTTGCTACAGTTGATACTCAAGTGACTGTCCTGATATTTAATCAAAGCAACTTTGATTGGGTGCCCAGATGACAGTCAGCAATAGACATGTGAGAGAGGGAAGTTTTACCAGATTGTGGAGAAATATACGGAAGCCTTCTAAAATAGTAAACCTCCCACAGGTTTATTCTTGGAAGTGCTGGAATCTGCCTGGTGTATTCAGGTGAGTGTGTTCATATGAGACTGGGGCAGGAACAGTCAGGTGGTAATATTTTTTCCAGGGTGGGCTTGCTGTTGAGATGTGGAATGGAGATGCCCTTTACTTATGCTGCCACTTCTCTTATTACTTTTATTTTAAGGATTTCTTTGCAAGGGGTCTTATACTCTCTCTTTTTTTTTTTTTTTCCCCTTAGCAAAGTAGTCCTACTTAGCTTATTTTATTTTTCAGCTTTAAAACATCAGCATTTTATAGATCTGAATTTCACAATGTGAGGATGATTGCTACGTACAATTTGCAAAATTGTGATTAACCAGCCCCTGTTTCGAGTCAGTTCTCCCTAATTCACAAAAGGCTTCCAAGAATAGTCTGCACAAAATTCAGTGTGCAAATTGTAGGGCAGATTTTTAGAGGGCAGTTTAAAGAATGAAGTCCTAAGGGTTTTATCTATATTTATATCTCTTGTTAAACCAAACTCTTATGTAAATGTTACAATCTGTAAATAACAAGCTGAGCAGCTTTCTTAAAGGAAAGATTGCATCCACATTTTTTGAGATTTGGCAAAATTATTAACTTGCACAATAGACTAATATACAAGTATATTTGGAAGCAACTAACGCTAGCCTGTGTCTTCATCTGTATTTTATGGATATTTAAAGGTTTAAGAATACATAGACCTTTCATTTTCCAGTAAAAATAGTCTCAAATTGAAAAACACTGCCCTTAGTGATGGCTTGAAAAAAATGGAGATAGCTTTTGTATACTTTTACTTTTTATAGCCATTAATGTTGTAGTAAATCTTGTATTATTGTATACAGTCTAGATTATTCTTCATTCTTTTGCCTTTGGACAGGAAAGAAATTACTGGCTTCCATCAGTGTTATTGGCAATCCCCATATTCTGACATCTGTTCCTTTCTAAACATTTTACCAACCTTGATGAAATGTAGTTTAGTGTTAGAAGCTGACTTCAAGAAAAAATTGGATGATAAAAAAATAACATTGATTAAACACCAGAAGTAATTTACCAATGACTATCAATATTTTGATGGCCACTGCAGTTTATTTCAGAAAAGCTAGACATCTTATAGAAATTTTAATCATATTTAATCTTTGAATTAAGCTGAATAAATGAGTTCTCATTTTTTAAACAGAAGGATGAGAGACTGATTTTGCTCAATTTTAATCAAAGTCTTTAAGCTGTATTTCTGAAAATTTTTGGGGTATATTTTATAGGTGCCATGCAATGTACATCTCCCAAAATTAAAAATCTCAATTAATATTTTCTAATGCAGGAGATGTAATTTTTGACCTTTCCTCTTCCATGGAGCTGTGCCACTTCTATGCTAGATGTAGATTTGCGTGTTCTAGACCATGAGCTGGAGTAGAGGAGTCCTGCAGGGCATTCAAAGGGACGTTGGGCGACAGAGGTGGTGGGTCTCTGGCAACCCCCCGACATTATATAGACACCTTCTTTATTAATGGTGCTTCATTGAAGTAAAGCAAAGCAAAGGCAAATGTAATTATTCTCTTTGGTACCAAGTGCAGAGCAATTATGGTGTCTCTTTCCCCACCCTGTGAGGTGGTGAGCTACAAGATGGCTCTTGCAAGAGGTTCTGTACGTTGGGCCAAAAGAAGAGGTGAATGTTCCATTTCCAAGGATTGGAACAAGCTAATTACATCGTGAAGGAGTAGGGTATGAATAATATCCTCTTGGGAAGTATGGGGGAAATAAATTGAAAAGGGCTACTATAGAGTGTGTGTTCTGATGTAAAAGGTAGACATACAAGAGGAGGGAAAGGTGTGATGAGATTTTTTTCAGAAGGACTTAGCAGCAGTCTGTGTGGAGCTGTTGAAATTCATGGGATTTACTATGGACCGGTAATGTATGGGAGTAGAGTTTGAGAGTTTGGGCAATGCTAAGCTATGACACCCATATGCTACGGGTGGGTTTTTGAGTGAGGCCATAATACGTCAAAGAGGGGAGGAAGGCAGGCATATTTCTCCAGCACTGTACATGTAGATGAATCATTGAGGACAAATGAAATTGCAGCTCTTGATCAATTCACTTAGTCGCACCACGATTTTCAAAGGTGGAATTACTCCTCTAGCAACAGGATCTTCTAGGACTCCAAAGCTAGTTTTTGATTCCCTTACCTTTGAGAGTAACTTGAACCATTGAAGGTTCAAGGTAGTTGCTAGGCTATTTGAAGTGGAGGGGATTTGAGAGATTTGTTTTCTCCATTTTACAGAAAATTTTAATTTGAAGGAAAATTTTCCTAACAGACCTCCTTTAGAAACTCAGCATTCAATGTGAAAACAGTTTTCCTTTCATTTGCTGAAAGTCATGTATGGTAGCAGAAACTGAGTGGTTTAGGTTAAAGTGGTGTGTAAACTGACAATTTTTGGATTCTAGTACTCTGTTCTAATCATGAAAAAAATTCACACATTTCAGCCGGAGACCTCTCAGCATGTTTTATAAATTCATTCAAAGATGAATGAATTCTCACAGTTCCTTGCTGAGGATATTTAGTAGAGAAAGTAAACATTATAGACAAAATGTCACTTTGTGGAAGGGCATTGTTTTTCTTAAAGCTGATTTTTTTTCTTTCTCCCTGAAAATATGTTGGATTCAACTGTGCTTATATATATACTTATCAGGAGTACAGTCTAGTGGTCAAGAGACTGTCCTGGGAAATGGGATGACTCAAGTTCAGATTCATGCCATTCCCGAGTATGAGTGACTCGGAATTAAAATATAAAACCAAGAATAAAAAAACCTGATTTATACAAAGGAACAGGACTTGGTTGTCCTTCATTGTAGCATGTTCTGTAGGTACCAGGAGACAGAGATGTCAATGACTCCTTCTTCCAGCATCTATAGATCATTTTTTTAACAGAACTGTGTTTTATACAAACCTTTGTACTAGTAATAAAAAAATACCCATCCCCCAAACAAATAAAAACACCACAACATTGTCTCTCCCCCCTCCCCTAACCCCCCCCAATGGCTAGAAATTAGAGAGGGAAGAAATAAAATTGTCATTCTACAGTAATTTTTAGTATCTCTTGTTCGAGGATGGGGAAAGGGAGAGGAAGATTCAGTTCTTTGCCCCAGTGTGACACAGCTCCATCAGCAGGAGTGGGCCCAGGGGTCCCGACCACCCCGGGCAATATTACAGTCAGTAGGAGTCGGCCCTCCCTTGTCAGAGCCGTGATGCCCGATAGCCTCCTCAGAGCATCTCACAGCCTCCCTTTAACATATGGTTTCAAAGCTGTTGACGTTCACCTGCTTGGATATCTGTACAAACTACTAGTAGGAACTACATAAATATCTAACAGATGCACACATTCACCCTGGGATTAATGCATTCTGGACTCGGACCCGTCAGCATCACACCCCTTCACAATCGCATTTTATTTTTTCACATGCTCATGTGGCGTACACCTGTGACATGCTGGCAATGCACTTGCTTGCAGGGAGAGAGCCCCTCAGGTTCAAAGCTATCCTTATATCTTTGTTCCCTTATGCGTGAACCTTTTGAGGTTTTCTCTTAGTGTTCAAAAGGCTTGAGCGTGGCATTACATCTTTAAAACCTATTCTGACCCTTTTATGAATATGCTGAATATAAAAGCAGAAACAAAGCAAGGAGAACTAGATAAATAGATGCAGGGAGACATCATAAGGAAAAAAAAAAAAACCTAGCTCCTGAGCTTGCCAATATTACTTCATGCTTTTTATTGCAAACCTCTAAACTAACAATAGACCACCACCTCACGCAGCTGGGTGTGCGGATTGAAGGTGTGCTGAATGTGTGGGCTTTCCAAATGCAGCACAATAAGAGGAACACCTGTGCTAAATAACTTTGCATTGATTTTATTTTATACAATATTCACAGTCTGTCTCTTTTAGAAGCCTGTGCAGGGAAGAAAAAGGACTTGTCAACTTTAGTTTCAGTTATAAGACTTATCTCCCAAGGTTCAATGGAGCTGTTAGAGAATCACAGGGATTTACATGCACTAAACAAATGTAGGATTGGGTCTTAAGATGGGGGAGAGATTGTTCATCTCTGGACCCAGCTTTGCTAATGTACATTGTTTTTTGCAGTGGTCACTTTCTTGTTCAATCCTGGTTTGTTTGCTTGTTTGTTAGGTTGTTTTTTGTTTTTTTTTAAACAAGCAGCCAATGTTTCAATAGCCGGTTACAGCAACAGAAAGGTTAAGAAAAATACTAATAGTCTGTGAATGTATATCTTAAAGCGCATCATTGATTTCAAATTATTAATATTCAATAATTCATGGTTATTTAATGAAATGACATATCAAATAAAAAAAAGAGTACAATTGGGAAATTACTGCAACTTAATTCTTATCCCTGCAGAACCACGTAGCTACTATTGCTACTGTTATTATTTGGAGTCATAGATTAGGTTTAGTGTTATGTGTGATGTTAAATTTCAGGGATAAAAGAAAATGCTTTTCACTGCCAAGAATTTACTGTAACATTCTGGGCCATGAATCTGAGAACTATAAAGATGGACATCATCGGTAAAATCTAAGCATACTTTTTTGGTCAGTTTGTCAGCAGTGTAAATGGATCCAAGGCTTGCTCAAAGGGTTAGTTAACCTTTTCTCTTTTAATGATGCCCAAATTTGAGGTTCTCTTTCTCCTAAGTACTTACCAATTTTTGTCCATAATTTCTATTAATTCTTAGTCTCTCTTTCTTACATTGTTGTTACTTGAAATGGAACATACTGGTTACAGTCCAAGAGGAAAATTTATAGCCTGTCATTGTAGCCTTGTGCTATTTCAATACAATAATACAAATGCATTCCTTCTTTGTGATAAGTGTATTTCTCCTTTTACTTTTTCAGACTTACTTTGTCTCTGTGGTCGCAGAGACTAAACGCTCAACAAGCCTTCAAAGTTGTTGGTTACCCTTTAAAGCAAAGAGGGGAAGACTCTCTTGTTCTCTGTCACACTTGGACAGGGACTGCAGGAGGCAATTTTGATCTTGTATAGCTAAAAGTTGGGGCTTGTGGAACTTCCCTGTTAGGTCGCCTTATGACTGAATCTTGCCTACATTTTCTATGGGAAATATGGCATCCTCCAATGTTGGAGAAGGTAAAAAAAGTTTTCCGGGCCCAAACAAGCTCCTGTGGATGTGTTTGGTGAGAAGGAGATGCAGCTTTGGAACACAGAAGTGCTGCATGTTTGGGAAGCAAGAAGGAGACCCACTGGACAAAATTTTCTTTTCAGCAATCAAGGGAAGATGGGAGTCTCACAGCAGTAATGTGGACTTCTCTAATTACCACTTCCAAGTTATTAGCATCTAGAGCCCTTTTTCCCTTTCCTATCTAGCAATTACAGAGTGGGATAGATTAACGTGTTGCAGAAGCTGTATAGTGAACTAAGTTTCTTACTGTTGGCATTTGATTGTTTGCTGGAATTGATACTTTCAGCTGAAGTGCAGGCTTTTCACCTGGCCTTGAATCCCAGGCTGTTCTCTTCGTAGATAATGTGTATTCAAGTACTGCACAAATTATTTATTTACTTCTCTGCTCCCAGCCCCCACAAAAGAAGCACATCTCAAAAAGCCAAGGAAAACCAGTCATACACATGTTTTGCACATGAAGAATCACGTCTATAGTAAAATGGGATCCATATGTGTATTTTGGATGTGAGCATCAATGCTCAGTTTAGCTTTGCCCACATGCCAGGGCGTGTGCCCTGCTGCCGAAAGCTCAGAATTTTCTTGCTAAATCACACACCAAATTTGAACTTGGGGTTGTATTAGAGTCATAAGTTCATAGTTTTCTGTTGTTTCTTTCCCCATGTATAGTGTCCTTTGTTTACAACCCAAATCCTCTCAAGATTAAACTTTAAAAAGACTCTGTGATTTAATGGACTTAGGATCAGATTCTAACCTCCAGCATGAAACAAGCCTGACTGTAGCACTCAATAGTAAGAGAGGATTGTTTGCAGTTGTGAAGCAATGAACGCCAAACATTATGCAGAAAATAGATGCTGGGACTAATTTTTGCATGGATGAAATATTCAGATGAATATTAAAAAACTGTGTAACAATAGACGGTGACAATGCGCAAGGAGTAAAAGAGAAATTACTACCATTCCAACAGAGCATTGCACTTCCCCTCCCCCCCACCCCTAAATATCCTAGGAAAAAGCTTCATGTAAGGAAATATGCTAACTTGAAGCTATCTCCTGCATATGTCCAGCAGAAGGATCTGGAGAGATGGAAAATTTTCCTGCATGAATCTGTTTGCAGTTTTAAAATTTATAAAGATAATTGTCTTTTCAGTTCATCTTCCAAGTTTTGGGCTTGTTTATGCCTATACATTAATTTTATTCCTTCCTTTCACTTTTCCCCAAATTAGAACAATCTTGTAAGTTTATGATCAGATCGTTGCTATTGCTCAGGTACGTTGTACTCCTCTGGTAGTGGAAAGCATCTGTGACTTCACTGGCCTCCGGAGGATTAGAAATGTCATCTCTAAGTCAATCCACTAAGTAAGTGGTGGTGGTAGCAACAGTGCCCCATCTCCTTCCTCTCTCCGAGGGTACACTTGGAGTAGGGGGACAACCTGTGACTATCAGATCAGTTCCTTGTCAAATAAGGGTAAAAAGGATGAATTGGCTAGAGAACAGGTCTGAAGCTTGTTCTGCTGCACACCAAGTTATTAGTTGGGCAATCTGAAGATTATGTTGGAGACTAGTGGTATTCAGGCCATGGGAAACGGGGTTCAGATTTTAGATATGGAAAGATCCTTTCCATGTTTGCACAGAATTTAGCTGGTTTGGGGGTGCTAATGCTGTGTAATATAAATAAAATGAAGTCAAAAGTAAGTAATACTTCAAGCAAAAGGGAGGTGAGGAGGAGAGAGATGCATTTGTGGCATTTATTTTCTTGATTCGTTTTTCTTGTCATCACGGTCTTGCTCCTGAAAGATACAACAAGCTGCTTTCTACTAGCACTTCATTATACAGTAACTTTTGAACCTTCCTACTGGGACTAGGTGATCAATTATTTTATAAAGAAAATGGGCTTTTTTTTTTTTCCAAAAGCTGTGTTTTATTTTCATTTATAATTATATCCAGATAAGTCTTCAGTTTTGAATCTTGAATTGGACACACATGCACACTGACTTGTATGTAAAGGATCTGTGACAGCAGTCGCATGATGTTTCCATACCGTAATTATTCTCTGAATCATGCCCAGAATCCTTGGGAGATCAGGAAAATGTACAAAAAGCTGGTTTGAGTTTACCTACGGGACTCAGAACTCGGATCAGGTTTTTATGTCATAGATAAATCTTTCTTTTTTTTTTTTTTTTATAAAGGCACTTCCTTTAACTTCTTGTTTTCTTGTATTAGAGAGCAGTTCCTTAAAACAGTAAACTCATAAAGGAACGCCATCAGCTGGAAATCTGGTCCATGCGAGTGTTTTTGTGAGTTGTTCTTGCATCTTCCCCTGAATGTTCTTGTTAAGTTTTGTGGTTTAACAATCATATTTCTCAGATTCTTAAATGGAGTATATACTTCACTCATCTGATGCGTAAGAAATCCATATGAAGATAAGATGGTTTTGATTTTTCAGAGGGGAAATGGTTAAGCTGATTTTACCAAGGTGCTATTGGCGGCAGAAAGTGAATGTATAAAATGCGTAGAAAGAGCTTTACTTCCTACCCAAGTATCTTCTCTCTAAAAATGTTATTTCAAGAAACGTAGACAGATTTTTCATCTTTAACAGGATCTGTTCAAAATCTTGTCAGGGGTCCATAAGAAATCCATAGTTCTTATGTACCTTAGGTAATAATCTTTACAGTGACTGTACATCCCAGAGAGCTTCATGGGACTGTGCAGCGTGTCAAGACTATGATGGTAAAAAGCCTCTGAAAATAAGGTTAAAAGAGATCAATCCAGGTAACTTTTCACTTGGTGAAAAAATAAGAAGTATTCTGCCTGCTCAACAGCCAGACCTTGTAGGAGCCTCGGGTAGGAGATGCTTTCATTCTGATGAGTATGCACCTTCTTTGCAAGGACGTTATCCTTTCAGCTGACATACAAACTCTCATACGTTTCTTTAGAAACACGAAAATACAACGTGTGCTTGCGTGAACCCACATACGAAACCTTGGTTTCGTGTCTTCATAGAGATGGTAAGTGCCATATTGTGAACCAACAGGCCCTCTCTGCCAGTTCACGGAATCCCATTGTTTCTGCTGCGTTGGGGAGGCGATCCGGAGCGCTGCTCGCTGTCGGAGGACAACATCACCAAATCAGTGGCTAATAAAGACAGGCAGCAACAGCAGCAGCAGTGTTGGCCTTCTCCGCAGCAGGGTACCACAGATGTTTCAGATAACAAAGTGAGCTTCGTTGACAGAACATGTGTGTAATATATAAAATAATGGGAACCGAAAGAGGGGGGGGAGAAAAAAAGCCACTCCAGTCCACCCATGTAAAAATGTTTCTTATTTATAAGTGAGCAGCTGAATACAAATGTTGTCTGGTTACATAGAAGTAAAAAAATAGCAGGCTGATGTGGATGAGAGACTTTGCATGGTTTCTAGTAAGACAGACCACGCATTGAAATCTTTTTCTTATCCCTAGGGTGGGTCCAGATCGTCAGCTGGGGTAAATCTATGTCATTTTATGTTGTAGCACTCAAAGTTTTGTACCTCCTTAAGATCTGTGCTGTGGTTGGTGGGGATCATGGCTGAAGTTTCCTGCGTAACACTGTGGAAGGCTGAACAGTTTTTTGACTGTATTGGCTCTGCCAAACAGTTGCTACACTGAGGAGGTTTGCAGGGTGGACCTGGAGGAACAGGAATATGCAGTGATGATGCACAACTACCGTGAAAAATCCCATCAACAGTTCTTAAGTAAGACAATTAGCTGGGAACTGAAGGCATATAATAGCAGAAATCCCTATTTTTGTGATGTTATGGACTTCCCTCTACTGTTCAAGTGTCCCAAAGTAATAAGATGAACCTCTCTGAGTAATCCTTAGGTGAAGGAGACTTTCATGGTCCTTTCCTGCACCCGTCCCAAGGGCGTCAACAAGGAGCGTGAATGGGGCACCCTAGAAATTGCTGGCCCATCCAGTGCCACTGGCGCCTGGCGAATACTGCCACAGTGTCAGTGGCGTGTGTATGTGATCAGCTGAACGAGGGTTTGCAAACAGGACTGGAAGAAAACCTGGAATGCTTGCCATCCCCTGTGTGCCCTCTTCGTGCCTGCCCCATGCTGCCAGCACCCGTGCACCACCAGCGAGAGCCGCCCAGCGGCGTGCAACTTGTTAGCCTGCTTTTGAAGAATAACAGACAATGGGATTCGGCATGATGGAACAGGAAACTCCCATCAGAAGCTAATAAATGTTTCCTTGTAAAATGGGGAGATGCTTATGTGAGTCCAGATATAAAGTGAAAGTAAGACAGCCCCCAGAGGAATTACTGAGGTAATAAATGTACTTACTAGGGCAGTGTGTGCCAGAGCGAGACAGAAATGGGCTAAGACCAGAAGAAAATTAGAACCTCAAGTGCAAGCTGAAGCTCAGTGGTCAGATGAAATTCAACCCTTTCCTCTGAGAAAAGAGTATCTGCTGGTGACTGACTGACTTGATTATCTGGGATTGGCATGGCCAATGAAAAGAACAACAGTGTATGATTTCTGCCATCTGTCCTGTTTTAAGAAGTTAGACATGAACATAGAATGTGGTAACCAGCTGAGGCAGGGTTTGGCTCTCTAAACATACACATTTTTATGTACAGATTGTGCTCTTGCAACTACACCATCGCAATGGGTCAAGGTCTGTTTGGGTGTCAGATTATTGTGGCGTGTAGCTCAATGTCACAAGGTGGCTACCATCCTTTGAGACTGGCTATGGGATATGTGGTTTGGCCAGCACTATGCTCCTCTGCATGTGCTTGTGTATTTTTAAATATTGCTCAGAACAGAGTCATCTAAATTGTGAGAGTTGAGGGCATACTTATTCACAGTGAAATCAACATGAAATCAGAGATGAATGGTCTATAGTAGACATTTTTGAAGCTGAAATGTAGCTACGGTAGGTAGGTATAGCTAGGTAAATTGCTCTGAAAAACTTATGGCTATATATGTGTTGTCTCTTTATCAAGGTTTATATTTTCACTGGGTTACTAAAGCAAGGTATGTAAAAGAAGGAGTTCTGTACTGCATTCTTTAGCCGGAGAAAGTAAAATAAATTCTGATTATTATTTTTTTTTAAATTTAAATATTTCCCCCTCTGAGCAGCGTCTTATAATTGAGATCCACCTTGAACATGCCAAGGTCAGAATTTGAGACACAGAATATGCTCATCAAGCTGCCCAACAAGATACCTTTATTCAGCCAAATTGGAAAACTTGTGTGTAACTCAAAAGATCAGAATAGAGTCCTTATTGAGCAAGGTTAGGAGGGATAGAAACAATCGGCTTATATAGAGTATTTTTACTTCATAGGAATGTGGTTCTGATTGCTGAAAATGTATCCTTTGCATGAAGTACAAGCATAATCCTATGCCTACTTTGCCCTTTGAGTAAAAGTATGCTTAATAGCAATTTCAGGGGAAAAAAAAGTCTATTTAAAGCCTGTTGAGCAGAATATCCACTTATAGAGGGAAACTATAAGTGAATAATGTTAATGGAGTTCTGTTTTGTAAAATGCATAGGACAACTAATAGAATCAAGATACTATAACGGTGGATGATTGAATTACATTTAAGAGAGTACCTAATTTATGACCTTTAAAAATAGTTTGTGAGCTGTCTCTTGATAGGTTTTGTAAACCCTAGGCCTCCTTCAGAAGTTTTTAGGAGTCTCATCTCTTACTTTACATTATGGTCAGAGGACCTTTTGTGCTATTGTACGTCAGCAGTTCCATTAAAATATTTAAGTAGGCTAATTACTGAAAGAAAAAAATTGCTCTCTGGAGAAAATTATTATACCTGTTTATTAGTGTGGGAGAAGTTCTTAATCTAGGAGTAAATTTTCAACAATAGTGGTGAACAACGACAGACCCAGGACCTCATCAGAAAAAGGAATTAAGTCCTATAAATACCAATGATTGAGCATTTTTTCTCAAACCAGTATTTTTTTAAAAAGTAAAAGTTTGTGCGTAACTTCCACCAATCACTGGCATATTATGTACAGGAACATGAAGTTCTATACTCCCACCATTTTTTTCCTACCATTTAATTTTACTGTTTTATTTTATTGCTGTGAAACTCTTTGATTCAGTGTTATCTTGTGCAAAGGAAGCCCCCAAATTTATTGTGCACTTTATTAAAACTGTTTATATTTTTATCAGTTTTAAATGGTTGCTAGCAGATGTATGGTGCTGATTTTGTGTTGTTCAGGAAAGTAAAGAGAACTTGAGAGCCCTTCCAGGTTGCATTGGGCTTTATATGGAGATTCTGTGCAGGAATACCCTTCTAAAACTCTCTGTTAATTTCTATTTCATTCCTTAAAACATCCTACAATTTTGTTCGCCTTTGTGCCGGAGGGTTATGCCTGCTGCGGTGTCATTCATCGCTCATCTTAAAAGAAGGCAGAGAACAAAGGTGGAATAAGCTGCTAATCTTCTGGATCAGGCAGAGGTTATTATTCAGTGGTATATGGGAATTTAAGGCACCGATCCTCGAGGGCGGGAGGTGCAGGAGAGGGGCGGCGAGGCTGCCGGGAGCAGTCGCTTCAGAGCCGCGTCCTGGTTGCCAGAGCGCTGCTGCGTCACGCTCTCTTAATGTGGCTTTTGCCTGCTGGGTGCAATGGAGCTCTCTGGGGAGCATCCCATTTCCAGAGAGCTACAAATGGAATTGGATAGTTTAAGAATATGATCGGTTTTTTCTTTTTTATATATATATATATTTATTTATTTTAAAGATCGATTTAGAAGGACAGACCCTAGGACTTGATAGCTCTGTCTGAGTTCCCGTGGAGGTAACCTCAAAACCTGCAAAATTGGGGCCAAAAGGGCTGGACTACATGTGTGCAGCTAAGGAACAGAATAGAAAAAGGCAGTGAGGTTTCTGTGGTCAGTCATGTTTATGGTTGGGTACTTTATAACATAAAGTAAAAATTGTATTGCTTTACAGAGAAGCCTTGTTATAGGTCAGCCCTTGTCTTAACCAGCCACTTGAAAAGTGGCCCCATTTGCCTCCCAATACAATTTGCTCTGACCATTAGTTAAGGACTGTTTCTGCTGTGTCTGTGGTGGTTGCAGCTCCATATGGTGGTTGCTTAAGGCTGATCTAAGAGTAAACAAGAAGTACAGGGTTTCAATCACACAAAGGTGTGGGACTCAGTCTATAAAATTAAAGAAGAAATTAAATGGAAGGGGGCTACTCTTTATTTTACACTAAAAACGCCAGGCATCTGAGATTAGGTTTCATTTCTCTTTTTGTCATTCCTGTTAGTTCATTATCATACCTTTTCCAATGTAAAACTATTTTGGGTTTGGTTTGGTGTTTGATGGGGGGTTTTTTTGGTGATTTTATTGCTTTTTTTCTGAAAATGAAGTCACTTCATTATCCTGTATGTTCAGTACTTGTGACAAGGAGATTCTGGCTTTGCCCCAAACTGCTTACAGTCTGGATACTTTTACAGTCAACATCTCTGGAGCAGTGAGGAACATTTTTGTGAGGATGAGAGAGAATGTCAGGCTAAAGCACCATAAATAATTTATTGTCCTCAGATAATTGTCCTGTGAAAGTTTCCAGTGCTTCCAGTTTCTTCCTATCCACCCCTATTTCCAGCTATCAGTTATAGAATCTTGACTTAATATTGTTAATTGCATAGTAAACAGAACAATATTGTTTGCCCCAAGACAGATTACCATTTCTCATTACAGAATTCTCATAGACCACAAATCATTGATACCATCTCCACCAGTTATAATAAAGTTTATCTTCAATCTGATAAAAAGCATGTTCTGAATAATAACTGTTGCTCTTATTGTAAGTGGTTTAAAAACGTGCTTTTTTAAAAGCTGAGTGGTTCACTGAAGTCACGATTCTGCATTTGCCCCAGCAAAGAGAGGTGAGAGTTGTGGACACGAATGGTCAGGTTGGTGCAGCCCGTGCAGTCGCACTCGAGAAGCGATGAACCTCTCGCTGTCGCCACAGTTAACTCAGGCAATCCCACTTTCCCTGCATTTATCTGTATTTTTGTACTTGAACCCATTGTTCAGCGTGTGACGTGTTTGCATCTTTAGCATATTCGTAGAGAATTAAAGTGCATTAGATGCTGTGCGAAGGTTTGTCTCTTCAGCTCAAATTGCGGAGATTCTCGTGGTCTGATGGTTTCTGTCTCAGTCCCCGAGAAGGAGTAGCTACACCTGCACCATTGCAAGCACACACACTAAGTCCTGGCTGAAAACTGCCTGAAAAAACAGTCTCATTTTACTTATCTCCCAGTGCTACTTATGCACACTCACAGAGGAAGAAGAAATAATTTAGTATGACACAAACCACCAAAATCCATAAAGGGAATACCATGGTAGAAGTATAGATATTGTAATGCTCTTCAGCTATTTTGCACAAAGTGGAAATCTTCCCGCAGTGCATTTCCAATCTTCCCGGGTGAATTTGGGTACTCTTTGGGGGCTTAATCTTTTAGTCCTAAATGTATTTATGCCGCATATACTAAGATGGAAGCATTTGCATCATTGTATAAGTGTCAGTAAGAACAAGATTGGCCCAAATGTTAGCTGTCACAGCTGAATTTTGTCTTTTGCTCCCTGTTTCCATTGAGATCAGGCTCAGGCAACAAGTTCAGTTCTAAATACAAATTTTCTCAAAGCTTATCTCTGCTCCTGACTCAGGGTAGTGCTTAGTTTGGTGAGAAGTCCTAAAATTTGGAGCCAGTTTTAAAGTTTGGGGGCTTTATAAGAGAACTGAAAATATTGTGCAAGTCCATCAGGTTTTGGATCGGGGTGTGTGAAGTTGTGATTCAATCAGGTTCTAGTGTAATTCTGTGGGGAAACAAGGATTCAGCAGGATTCTTTCAGAGTTGAACCCCAAACTCATTAAAATATTACAATAAAGTAATTAATGCACATGGCCACTAGACACTCTTAAAATGTAAATTTCACAGCTGTAAGAAATTAGATTTGTTTAAAAATAACAGAAGGCTCAAGTACAAATTATGGAGTAAAAGCCTATAAAATTTCAAACTTGGTTTTAAGGCACAGCCTCTTTTTTTTTTTTTTTTTTTTTTTTAACTAGATCATTTACTTTAGCACTAGCATTCAGAAACTGAATTCCTTGTCTGTCTTTTGCCTCTGAAGTCGTAGTCAGGCAGCAGTGTGGAACTGATTAGTTGGGAAGTTTTCTCGTCAGAAGGTCGGATTTGGAGAACAAGGTGAATTTTGCCACGAGCCTGTGTCCCATCTGAACCCCATCTTGCGTTCAGGAAGTGCCAGGCTTCAGCTAGGGGCACAATATTGTGAAATGCACTGAATGAGCTGTTTGCACAGCTGGGAGGACAGGTAGTTCTCAGCTGACACCCACGTAGTAGCAGTTGTTGGGACCACTGCTCTTTCACTGCACGTGCGTTTTGGCTGGCACAAGCATAACTTGACCCGTTTGAGTAATTCCTAGAAGTTAACGCCCCCCCAAATCAATCTGTGCCACAGAGGCTGAGAAAATTAAAGCCACTCCAAAGCTCAGGAGCAATGGGGACAACTGGGTTTTGCAAGGGATGCAACATACATCTTTTCAGTGCAGAAGCCTAATGCCAGATTCTCTCGCGCTTTCTCACCCATTGGTGTGTTCGAGGATGGGCCTGACCAAAATGTAATGAAAGACTTTGACTAAGAAATGTCCGGCGGGGTATCTCAGCCCCTTTACATCTGAAAGAGCACTGAAATATAGGGCTCCTCAGTGGCTTCTTGGCACACCAGCTTCAGCAGAGTACTGAAATGGTCGATGGAAGGAATTCCACTCAGAATATGTTCCAGATGAATCCTGTTGGAGATCCATTTCTAAATTTAAGTTACGTGCTTAACTATTAAAAAGTTCAGCTTATGACCCCTCTAATGTTATTTTAATGCTAGTTTTTAAAATGTAATTATAAATCAAATTACATTTGAGATCTGAAGCTGACAGTAGTGAGCTGGAACACTCTAAGAGCTGCTTTAAAAATAACCCCTCTGAAACTTTATTAGTGATTTCAGAAAGAGAAGTGCAAGTGAACTGGCCAGATCCATCCATGCTGCTTCTGTCTGAGATAGGCCGACTTGATAAGTGTCACTTGTTTTCTGGTTTCCAGAGACACAACACAAGATTTTTCCTCTTCACCTGCAAACTCGATTTCCAGAGTTTGGGTTTCTTTCTTTGAGCTTAAGAAGAAAGCATGTACTCGTTTAAGTTGCATTTCCCTCTTCTTTTCTCATTCTTTACCATAACTAATGAGTTACTAATGAGTTACTTACTAAAGAATAAGATCTCTAAACACTGAACAGCAACAGAAAACCAAATCAGTTGAGAAAAGCAGGCCGTGATTTGGCAAGTGCAAAATTTTTGGGCAACTCAAGCAATCATAGGAAAGAAATGTGCTTAGAGTCTGCAGTCATGTTGGTCAGTGGCATCTGTTTACTTGGGTGAACATATATATGTATTTGAAAAAAAAGGGCTGGAAGAGAGATTGGAAGGACCAGCTGAGAAGATGTAAAAATTCAGCAGGGTCAAAAGGTTCTGTAAAAATAAGGTCTATAATAGTTTTGGTGACTTTATATTTCTTCTTTTTTATTTTTTATTGTTTGTGGATGTAAATGTTTGTGTTAGATATTCCTCCAACTTGCCTAAAACCAAACTAATCCACCAAGATAGTGCCTTAGGAACTACAGAATTCAAATTTCCATTTGTATAGATGTAGTTTAAGGGGAAAATTAAAACCAAAAAATGTTACATCTGAACAAACAACTCATAGTGACTCCTTAGGTACATTTTGGAGTTCTTCTTTTCATGTGAGCATGCTAAGTATTTATTCAGTAGTTACTTACAGAATTCTTTAGTGAATAATACATTTTAAAAATCTTTTATTTGTAGAGGTTTTTTTGTTTAGATTACTTATAAATTTATAGTCATAGCTGGTTACCTAAATCATGTTATTTCTTCTGTTCCCTGATTGCATGAGTTACATATTTACTTGATTCAATACACAATGTAAATTGCAAGTGTTGCAGCTGAACATACATCTCAGAATTTTTGTTTGGTTGCTCAGTTACATAAATCAGCCAGTTAGAAGAGGGAGGGGACGTACCACATGATCTACTTAAGCAGCTAATACTTTAAAATTTTGAGATTATATATCCAGAAGTATACATTTTGACCATAGAGCGTAGATTATATAAAATGAGTGGTCTTATTGCTATTCCCTGATTAATGGTTGATGCTGTTACATCTATAGAATGAATGTCAAATTCAAACTTCAATTTGAAATTTGAAGTCAATGAATATTTAAGCATTCATTCTCGATGTTGACTGTGAAGACATGCTAATATTGGTACAGCACATATGCTCCAAATTTTGCAGACAGACAAAACCAGAAAGTAGTTATGTGTTCCTAATGCTGTTAACTCAAAATTTTACTTTGAATTACAATGTTTTGTACTGTTTAGTCAGCTGCTGGTTTTACTCTATTTTGCAGATGGGGAAACTGAGGCAAAGAGGTTAAAGGATCTCTCCTGGGCCACTGAGTGTGTTGATGTCGGTGCCCGCTCCCTAGACATGTACACAGGCTACTAGACTTCACTGCTCTGGCTGCAGCAGGTAAGGCAGATTGCACAGAATATGCCATCAGTTCGTGAATTGACTTAAATATTTCCCAGAAAGGTGAGAGAGTCCCAAAGAACTGAATATAAGATCTCCATTCTGGATGAATCCCTGAGGATCATGTGAAACAGACTATTCCCTGTTACAGACACAGAAAAATCACAGGTGCAATGGTGTGTCAACTAATAGCTAAAATGTATCTGGGCATTAAACAAACACCTTTTTCCTGACAGCCATTAAACAGCTGGTGTGGTGGGGCTGAAGGCCTTTTCAATTTTTTACCCTCAAATAATGCTCTTTAAAGAAAGGATGCTGAATACCTGTGACTTAGGATGGTTCTTTTTGTTGGAAAGAGTGTGGTGGCAAAGGAGAATATGGATGTGAAAGTCTGTTTAGA
>BJBW01013419.1:7500-10000 GCA_004320125.1 Scolopax mira | reverse complement strand
GGTTTTGTTTTATTTTGGTTGGTTTTTTGTTTTGTTTTGTTGGGGTTTTTTTAAGTTTCTTCCATTTAGCCCAGTAAATCTACACTGCTCTGTGGTTTTTAAGTTACTTTTTACAGACCTCCTTCTCTTAAAAAAAAATAAAAATTCCTAATTCCAATAAATTTCCTGAAGTTAACTATAAAAGATATTCAAGTACTAATTCAATAGCCTGATATTAGCTGTAATCCATAATATTATCAGCACTACACTGGTAACAATTACAGTGGCAATACATAACTACAGTGTGTTCTGAGGGCAGTATTTTAATAAGGTAGGTGTTTAGTTCCCTGCAGCATATAAAACTGGTGATTTTGACTGCAGAGCTGCTTGGACTGGAAATCACAACAGTTGCCAGTAAGGTTTAGAAAGTGTGTGCCAGGCAAGGGAATCACTGTTCAATGTATTTACCCTCTGGGGAGGTAAAACACAGATGGGGGAGTTAGGAGTCTTCTAACATTTAGCTGATACATTAGTGGGTAGCAATTCTGCTTCAGGGATGTTCAAAGTAGTTCATCTACCAGTTGGGAATCATTATGGGCACTAGTACTGAGGATTAGATATGATAGAACAATAAGGGATTGTGGAAGTACCACTATCCTCCCTGCTCCCACAGACAAATGTTTCTTAATCTTTGATACATTTTTTACAGCTATGTCTGTCTTCAGAAAACAGTAGCTCTGGATGATTCAGATGTTTTCAATATACATACTAAAGCAGTTATCCTGAGGTGGGATTCAACTATTATAGTAAAATATGGCCTGGTAGTTTGTAATTTGACCAAAATTGTGTAAAATACCGTATCTTCTCTTCATAAAAAGTAGCACTGTTAGTGTGTATACTCTTACCAGTTAGTTGAAGTGAGACAAGCTTCCTAAACATTTGCATTTGTATTTCTATACTGCGTAAGCAAATGCAACACTGGATCTCTATGGGATTGTTTTTATGCTATGAGGGACAAGGCTACGCTTTGAAACTGTAAATTCATGATGGAGGAAGGGTGATCACACTTTGAGAAAAGGAAGAGCATGGTCAAAAATCAGGAGGAGGCAACTCGGTTTCTGTTGAGCTGTGCTCGGTTATTATCACCTGATTATTTTCACCCTAGCAATCTCACCTGGACATACATTACATTTTTCCTGTTTTTTTCTATAGCCTTGAAGTTAAAACATTTTCCAAAATGTACAAACAAACAGCTAATTTCATTGCGCTGCTGTCTGCATGCAGTGAAATAAAATATGATTAGCTAGCTGAAAATGTGTAACTTTTCAATCAGGAGTTAATTCAGTCCCAGAACCATATTCATATAGGTTTGAAACAAAATTGACCTTCTTGTTTATGTAATCTGTACATACAATAAGTGCCTGATTCAGTAACAAGCTACTCAACAATGTAGGTTTTCTGAGATCCAGGAAAAGAAGCAAAATCTAGTATTCCTCTGAATAGACCCATCACCTGTGCACTGCTAGTGCTCTGAAATTTCTGCATTCGGAAGGGGCAAAATTAGTACAGGAGACAAATTCCCCACCTTATGCAGAAGACAAAAATTCTCATGGTCAATGACAGAGCAGCTGAAGGGAGAGCTGCAGGAGCGGGAAGGGGTAGACCCGAATCTCTGTCATCATTCTCCGTGGTTGATGTTGTCTCTTGAGCGTAGGAAGTTTTGGGGCTTTACCCTAGAACGGACACTAGAAGATCCATGTGACTGTTGACCCTCTGGGTTCTGCCCCCACTGCTGCACGAGGAGTGTGTGTGTAGTGGGATTCCACTTGGTGTGCTGGAAGTGCACCTTTTTATGCCCTGCCTCTCGTGGCTGCAGCTGAAGGCAATTGAGTTATGGCTACTTCTCTGTCAGGAGGCTGCCAGTGCAAGAAACGGAGCAGGATTTATCTTTAGTGCAGAAGAGCCTTGCCTGAAGGCCCAGTCAGGAGGTGCTGGAAATCCACAGCTCTCACTGGTAGCTGATGGCGTTCTGCACCTCACAGAACTGTCTCCCTTGTGAAGATCCCGGGGACGTGTGGGAGCTTTTGGCTTTGCTCTCAAGTTTCTGAGGCTGTTCTCTGCTATGTTAAATACTCACTTCTACCTTCAGACTAGAAAGGTTTGATGTCAGAGTGAAACAATTAGAAATCCCCAGGTATTAGTTTACCTATGGGTGGAATTTTATTTTACGTGTGTATATACTTTGGCAAAGCTTTGGACTTTGTGCTCTTAGTTTAAGAAAACCCCAACTTTTTTCTTTAACTTAGTATATATTTCTTTACTTAATGTGTAGTAGGAAGCTGAATTCCACTCTTCAGAAAGGCCTCCAGTTAATGAAAACACCGTTGCTGTATTCATTCAGCATTTACTGCATGTGTCATTAACAAATACCGTGCACACCTTCATTTTCGTTTGTGGGCATGGGGGAAGAGAAGCAAGTGGTTCACTCTTCCACACTGACAGTATTGTACATCAGGGGATC
>BJBW01013419.1:0-2500 GCA_004320125.1 Scolopax mira | reverse complement strand
ACACCAGCCAAGCCATTAGGAATTACCATGTCTCAGTGTTACAGGCTAAGATACAGGGTTACTCTGAGAAGTCATCGAAGCTTCTTTTTTATTTTTATTTATTTAATTTTTTCCCACCATAAATGTTGCTGCTAATGAGGGTGGTGGTTTGCTGGAGTACTCAAAGATCAAATGCAGAAAAAGGGCAGGAGCAACCTATAGCAGAAAAATGTTTGCAACATCAATGAATGTACGTGACAGATGGTTCTGGATATCTCTTAATCTCTAATTTGAAATAAAACTTTTTCTTAGGTTCCCCTGAATGTGGTTTCTTTCTGGGACTGGTAGCGTCACTGTTATTTTTCCTAGTTTATTTATGTGGAAGGAGGAACTAGAAGGAATAAAACTTTTATTATTGTGCTCCGTTTCACTCTGGTGCTACTGGGGAGAAGGCAGGATCCTGGCTCTCCATGTTCCATTAGGTTTGTATTTAATTATGGTTCTTCCTTTTTCTCCAGGCACTCTCCAGCTTCCTGGACCACACACTACAATGTTTAGCTGGTCACTGTTTTTTTCAGTCCTGCTGAGCACCCTCAATTCCACCTAAAGTGAATGGGAATTGCTGAAGCTCAGCACTCTCTAAATAAAGGCCCCTATTATCGATGTCACTGTTTGAGATAATAACTTGTGCCATGCATAAAGAGTGAAATCACTGTGCTTTTTTAATTCCTTCATATGAGATTTTGCTACTTTTTACTTTTCTCTACTGCTCAATGGTCCAGCTAGATCGCATGGCTTTTGAAATAGGCAATGCCTTCTCTAATTAGGCACCATTGCAGTTACTGATGGATTCAGACAATTTTGTGTTCAAAGTTAATGAATGTTGGCTTTGATCAGCCTCTGACTGTGATTGGTAGTGGTAGTTTTATCCATGCTTTATGCAAGTCACCCAACCTCTTGGATATATGGACTTGAGCTAACAGTCTTACAGAAAAAAAAATTAATATAAAATCCACTAAGTGAGCCATTGTCAGAATGTACCACGTGCAAGAAACTCAGCAGACTCCCAACAGAGGTAGGAAAGTAAAGGAAACCTCACGTGTTTCATTTGAATCTTAAGCGTGTAGTCAAGGGTTGTGCTGCAAAAGCTGTGTGTGCAATTGGGCTCAGTACAGGTGTCTCCCTCCTGCAAAAGCTGCTTGGCTTCCCGTCCTGGCTCTGCTACCCCATCACTGTGAGTGACGTTGTAGAAAAAGGTGTCAAGCTCAAGTAATCAGGCTGCCTTTAATGATCTGTGCAGCTGTCTCTGTCTCCTCTCTGCGCAGTTTCTAGATGTGAGGTACGTCTGTCTGTCCCACACCTCTCCAGGCTGCTTCTCTCCGTGATGTGTGCTCACTGCAGCAGAGCTCACAGGGAGGAAACTGAACCTGTGTGACCATTGTGCTGGTGCTTTCCCCATAGGGCTTTCGATGAATTTGCATTAGGTGATTATCCCCTCATGCATGTCTCAGAAAGGCAGGTAACTCCACATTGTCAGTTTTCCATCTGTAGCATGTGGATAATTATACTTTTCTGCCTCACATGGGTGTTGTGAGCACTAATTAGTTAATGTCTTTTCAGCACTTTTATCATACAAATACTAAGCAGTTATTGCTACAATTATTATTATTTCTTATTATTTTGTTGTTCTTCAAATAAGGGGTTTTGAGCGCTCACTTATGTCTGAGTATTTGCAAGGATAACTTCATCTTTAAGGTTCCTTCCAACCCAAACCATTCTATGATTCTATGATTGTGTGATTCTATGATTCTATTATTCTATGATTCTATGTATGTTGAGTAACAGCATCACGGTAATGCCAGTTGGTTGCTTCAAAAAGCTGGTGTGTTTTCTCCTTGGCGATTCACAAAATCCACCCCAACTGAAGCAGCGTTTTCTTTAAAAATATGCCTCTGAAGCAATAAGATGATACCACCAAACACAGAAATCCAGTGCCTGTAATATAATAAGGCATAACACGGTTTACATTAGTTGATTAATAGCGCATGGTTTGGGTGTGCTGTGAGCACTGGAAAAAAACCTCAGTTGGCTGGAGGGAATGTGGCTTTGGACATCAATGGCTGAACTACAGCTGTGTCAATTCAGCAATGCTGTATTCCTAAGTCCATGCCAAAATTACTGTACTTCTGCAGAACTTTGGGTGGGTTCTCTTGAACCCCAAATGTAAGTATAACTTAAGAAAAAGAACCCACAAAGTTAAGCAAAGCCTAAAAGATGAAGCCATCATGTTTCCTGTGATTTGTTGTGGAAAGCACGTGCCTGCCAAGGGTCATCCAGGGGATGGTGAGCCCAGTCAGAATAGTGCTTCCTCAGCTACAGAATCCATCCTGAGAGTCCCTTGGCCTTGGGATTTTCTAATGTTTTTTATGCTCTGTATGACATAATATTTAAGTTTGGAAATCCTGATTTTTGCACTAGGGAACTGAAATGCAACAGGGGTGTTTTGTTTTTTGATTCTTTT
>BJBW01013418.1:0-17286 GCA_004320125.1 Scolopax mira | reverse complement strand
CCCAGATCCTTTTCTTCGGAGCTTGTCTCCAGCAGGTCCATGCCTAACCTGTATTGGTACCTAACATTATTCCTCCCCAGGTGCAGGACCCTACACTTTTCCCTGTTGAACCTCATGAGGTTCTTCCTTGCCCAGCTCTCCAGCCTGTCCAGGTCGACATATCTCCTCAGCTTAAACATGGATCTTTTACTGGCACAGACCTTCCATGCATGGCAAAGAACCCCAAGCTCCTGGAAGCGATTAAGAAAATCTTTGTTGCACAAGGAGACACATTTGAACTTTACCTGTTCAAGGTATGCACATATGAACATTCTTCCAAAATAATTCTTCCCACCTAAATGTGATTTTGGCACTTCTGATGAGAGATTCTTGTTGTAACTGTTGAGCATTACATAAAACATAGGCTGAAAATTCCTCCTAAACCTAAGCAGTCCTGGTAACATTCTCCTTACAACACTTCACTAAAAATGTGGCATTTTTCATACATCCCCAAAAGGGTTCACAATATTAAGGGTGTTTCCACTCAGTTCCTATGCATGACTGCTGTCTTCAAAAATTCACCCGTGGCTAGAAAAGACACTTAAAAATTTATCTGTTCTCTTCCTGTTGCACTGAGTGCAGACCTTCAGACTATTATCAGAATTAAGAACAAATTCCTCCCCTCTCCCCAGCTGCTTCCAGCCCTTCTATAATGCAGGCATCCTTTTTTGGGAGGGAGAAGGGAAAAGGCCATAGGGCAACTTGGATTCATTGACAAAGAATTAATAGTAGTATTCATTTGGAATAAACCACTATCAAAAGAAAATTCTGAAGCAAACATCCATATTGACATGGCATTTACAAACAGGACAGTAAACTCAAGTGAACTGTCTGTTACTTAAAACAAAATACAATTTACCTAAAACCTCCTGTCTTCAATAGGATAAGGCATACTAATAGAGCACAGATGGCAAAAGTACAACATATGACCATTTATGAAGGCACAAGGTACAGAACAACCATTTTGCTAGGCACCTTTCCAAATCCTGAGAGTCGTGTAGAATTGCTGATGAGATTTCCCTCCTCTACAAAACAGTAAGTAGGTCAAAACCTACAGAATAAGTAGGCAATCTACTTGCTGACTACTATAGCTAGACAAATGATTAAATGATTAATGATAAAACTCACCAAGATGTAACAGAGCTGTCACAGCTCAGAAGAACAAATGTCTTTTTGTTTTTGACACCTATAGCATAGTAAAATGATATACTAATATATTTCCTAACTGTTTCTGACTATACAAGCTGAGTTGAGCTTCATCACTGAAAACACTTGGATGCCCTCTTGCAGAAAGGAATAAACACAAAATCTTCACTTTGAGGAAAACAATTTGCAGTACACAACTGTCTGATCATCCACAGATAATCACATTTGATAGGCACATATGATATGAAATTTTGTTTTGTGAGACAATTCCTTGGTATTATACGTGATTTATATAAATAATTTGCCCTGGAAGAAGTTGTGATAAACAGCTTCTACAGTACACATACACTGCAGCCATGTACATATGCACAGGACAAAACACATACAAGGTTGCCAGCTCCAAGGAATAGAGTGCAGAAATGGAAGCTTAATCACAAGTCGTACAAACTGAAGGTGTGAGGTAGGAGGGAAAAATAACAGCTCATCTTAAGAACAAGGATCACTGCACATTCCCAAAAATAATTTAACACTGAATATAAAAATAGTAATAAATATGCATATATATATATATATATATATATAAAGAAAAGATCCAGAAAGATGTCTTTTATCTGAATGAAAAGATTACATCCTCTACTGCTAAGACAAGCATGAAAGACAGATCAAAATTTTCCATGTAAAGGGATCAGGAAAAATAGTTTCAGGTACCGAAAGAACTTTGCACTACACCATTAGCATAATAAATATCTAATAATGCCTATAACCCTGCCCTCTCCCAGCCAGGAAAACCAATCTTGGCAAAATCTCCAGTCAAATCTAGGTGCATTTGTTTTAAAACTTTTAGGACTGGGAAACATTCTAGAAAGCTGGATTATAACATCACTTTCTTTAAAACAATTGTGTATTATAGATTTGACAGGGTCTGACAGAAACAAATACACTCTCCCACTCACCAACTGTGGGGTAAGAAATTTTGCAAGTCAAATGGACACAAGATTTATTGCTTTCTGCAAATCTTAAACTTTCATTTACATACATATCTACACACATAACAATGTTGCAAAAATACTCTTCTTCAACCTGTAGTACTGCAAGCCTAAATCTTTAATCTTACAGGCTCTTTACACATTCTGCCAGCAAACACTATTGAATGTAATTCTCCCAAATACATTTCTAAAAAGGTATCTAACGCACTGCAATGCAAAAAGATGTTATGCGAGTTCAATACCTCCTGTCTCCCTTCTCTGCAGTGAGTCTTGTACCCCCTTCCCCTGTTTATCAGTATTGGCAGAGAAAACCAGCCATGGTTCCAGGTGCCTGCAACTTAATAAAAATCAAAAGCATGTCTTTCTATTGCTGCAATAGAATAATCCATCACAGAAATAGACCACTCAAGAAACGAGTGCTTGAAAAAGAAAATTAAGGAAGGGAAGAGAAAGACACCCATAAAATACAACAGAGGAAAAGTAAAACATTTTTAAGTGTTTTATAAGTTTACAGCGATTTGCTGTAAAAATGTTCCTCAAGTCTAATGCAGTCTTGACTTAGCAGTTAATTAGCAAAAATGCGGTTTTCTGACTAGCTTAATGTAAGTTGCACCGTGAGCAAGAGGTGAGAATAGCAGACTTCCTGAGGTTGTATCCAACCTGAATTATTTGACACATCAATGATAAACATTTAGGGAGTCATAAGATTTGCTACTGGACATCTAGAGACTTAGGAATACAAGAGAATCAACAATTCTACAGCAGTTTCAAAACATCTTTGCAGGAGGAAGGGAAGATCAGGCAGTTTTGGGGAAGCTCTGCCAAGAGTCTCACCAGGTTGACAGAAAGATAAATATAGCATGGTAGATAAAGTTGTGTCTATCTAGACATGATGCTTAGGAACAACAAACAGTTGTTACTCTAAAACACTTTTTGTCTTCTACTTTTGTTCTATACTTAAACTTGTTTAAGAAAATATTATATACATTACTGGCCCCCATATTTCTGAAGGAAAGAATCAAAATATGAGATCTTATCTCAACTCAGTGATTAAGGAAAGATAATACCAGAGGCACTATAGACCAGAGACAAGACTCAGGGGATTTTGAAATCCCAAAGGTAGAGACATTGGATTGAACTTTTGAGACAAAGTGATCAGAAGTACACAGGCACCTCCAGTTATGAAAACTAGCTGTCAGGAAAGACAACAGAAATGTGGGTCATGGTTAGTATATTAAAATAGAAACTATGTACCACAATTTTGTATTGTTTCTCCCTTTAAGAGCAGCGTTTCTGTGTTTGTATTCAAGAAGACATAAAGGAACAACAGAATCAGCATTACTACTGACTTGTTTTTTAAATTAAAATTATGAGGTTGACTTACTTATCTATTGCAAACAAATTTACTAATCTAAGGCTAATTCATAAGACAGATTTCTTTTTTTTTTTCGTAAAGTATCTTAAAAGTCCATTTCTTGTTCTTTGCTCCTCTTTGAAGGTGGATAATGAAACTCAGTCAAGTCAGATTAAGTTTCATATCATCAGTGTGGCAGTATTCGGGTTTCAGGCAATAACAATTTTGTTGTCCTCTAAAATAAGTTTACCACCATCGCTATTTTTTTTATTTGCAATTCTATGGACATTTGTACTTATTTTAAGGAAAACAGCTTCTTTCACAGCACTTACATAGAGGCTCATTTTAAAGCTTACATATTCTCTCAACTTACATTAAGCATAAATGAAGTTGGCAGCTGTCCATTGAGAGAATTAGGGGCAGTAAAAAAAATTCACAACTTAAAGTGTTTATTGTTCACTAAACACAATTATCACCCACCAGAAAATGGGAAAACTGGCAGGAATGATTATACTAATTCTTTAATAGTCTGCTGGAGGTGTAGGAAGCTCTCCTGCTGACTCCAGGAACTAAGCTAAACTCTCTCTTGGTGCATTCTCTTATTATAAGAAACACTGTCAAGAGCTGCAAAGAATTCCTGTTAAGACCACCAAGGAAAAAAGCTGGCATGATGCTCATTGATTCTTGCAAATGGGAAAAGCACAAATGCTGTCATAAGAACTCACTTTTTGGTATCATGCACTTAGACATTGACATGTCTGACAGAAACCCGCGGTATACAGACCTGAAGAACTTGAAAAGTTGTAGATCTATTGGGCCCATTTTTTCCCAGCTGTGCACTGAAGTCTTACAGTCCTGAATTATAAGCAAAATCTTCAGAAACATCTCTAGAGTAATGGGTACTATACCAAACTTCTTTCAAAGAGTCCATCATATTTTTAACAAGGAAAACTGAATTTTTTCAAGGTAGGACTTAAAAGTATTTATATTTATATTTTCATACTGCATGAATATTGGGTGCAAGTGGACTCAACTTTTCCTCTCTAAATGGGCTCCCACTGTCACCCCTCTGCATCTTCCAGGACAACTCAAAATGCTATAGTGTAATATTACAAAACAGCTCAGCTCTCAGACACAGCACTGCAAATCAAGATGATCACAAACTTTAGCCTTCCCTAAACAGCTATCTTGATTTTTATTTCACTACCTCCATTGTTCCTTCTCTTGCCATTCACCATACCAGCCCCACACCAAAGAAAACACATTTCAGTTCAATTATGAACAACTTTTATCTATTTCTGATAGGAAAAAAAAAAAAGTAAATAGGAATCACTAAGATGGTTATTTATCTTTTTACCTGTGTTAGTAATATACCCAGCACACTGTTACAGTTCATTAAGATGGCTCAATGTAATTAGCACAAAAAGAAACTCTCCTACTACACCAGACCCATGAGGGGGCTTGGATCTGGAGTGATTGGTCCGAACCAGCTAGCATTCTAATATTGTATTTAAACAGTGTTTGAAACAATGCTATAGAGAAGGAAACAAATACAATAACCCTTTTTTACAAAAGATGGCAATAAAAGCTTCTTTATCTAGTTACAGAGAGCACACATAGTGATTCAAACTTTAACACGAAGCCCTGTTTCCACTCATTTAGACCCTGCCAAAATGCCCAGATCTGTGGGTTATTCTATACTTTGTTTCCCTGCACATTGATTTTGTTCATATTGTTACACCTTGCTTTGCAATTTGAGATCTAACACAAGAGATCACTTGCATAATTTCATTGCTACTGTCTGAGCTTTATGCATCTCCTGTCATGAATTTCTGAGCAACAAGCTTTTGTATAACCAGCTTGCGTCACACAACATGCAATCTAATCATTGAAGTCAACATGTCTATCTTGCGCATTACTGAGGATATTTTAAGGAAATACATGGATTATGGTTAGAGGCACCCAAATGTCCAAAATGAAACATTTTGGCCTGTGAAAGAGAAAATTACATTTCTGATTGAGAAGCATCATAGGTGTTGATTCTGGAGTGTAAAAAAATTCTTCAGAACACTGTATTCCACTGAAGCTTCAAGCTGTCAAGTCAAGTCATAGAGTAAGGTAAAGTATCTGCTTACAGTTTCCTCCAGAAAATGCATCCACAACAGGTTTAACTTAACCTTAATTCTCAGAGCATTTGGTTTTTAATATTATGGTCTTGCACATTTTCTGCGTGACACACCTTTGAGTAACAGTTCAATAGTTACAATCTAGTACCTCTATTACTACCAGATTTCTAAATACCTCTGGTTATCGTTTCATTAATTTTCTTTTAATGGGACCAAAGTGTTCCAACAAAGATAAGAATTTCACTGACATAACATTCCAGGGCAAAGGGGACTGTAATTTTTACTCTCTTTTTTGTACAAACTTCAGTACAACTTAATAGCCAAATCACAAAATGGAGAAAAAATTTCAACACTGATTTCCCTCTTTTGCTTAACTTATTTTTCCTCTCTCATAGTTTGACATTGGTATGTTTTCTCAACAGCATTGTCTACCAGCAGAGCACAATTCTGGCTCAGTCTGTCAGCCACAATGCTGGGATCTCAGAGGTCCATGTGTCTTGTGTGGAAATCTGGAAAGAATAACAGTTGTGATACAAAGTTGAGAGGCACACCTTTTCTCCTACAACATGGGAGTGCATCACTGTCACATAACATAAAATGTGAGAGAACATATTTTATTTGAGCCCCCGGAGCTCAAACGAGGCTCTCTCTTACAATACCTCAAGGAAAGAACAATAGATACAGGTGTATCTTTCTACCATCTGTGTCTCATTTCTGAAGGAATAAACTAAGAAAACTCTGAGACAGCGCATCCTGGAACCACTGGAAAGCACGAAGAAATTTAGCAAAACCTTGCGATTTAGAGCAGTGGGTCTTATGTTCTGAAAGGGTAAAAATTTCTAAGGAACATACCAGTCAAACACAAGCAGTCAGAAACCTTTTATATAACCTCTAGCATACTAAGAAATGTCAGTCTTGTCTCCCAGATAAGAACATGGCCACATCATGTTAATCCCTGCATCAATCACTTCCAAGCAAAATTGATATAATTAACTGTAATTAGGTCAGAAAATGGAAGCAATTTCTCCCAAAATCTCTATTCCACCTTGGCAGAACACAGCAGCCTGACTGCAAGAGACTTGCCTACTCTCAGTTCACTGCCCAGGTGCAGGGTGGGGGGTGTCTCTCTCAGAGTCCTCCAAACCTACCTCTACTGCTGCCTCAAGCTTCTGGCAGGACTGTCAGTGGGAAAACACAGTTTCACCACTGTTTCATCATCCTTGAGCTGGTCATGGTGCACCCAAAAAACCAAATTTATTTCCTCCAGCCACTGAAAATTTCAAAAAAAGACCCTAGATGATAACATTCAGGAATAAAACATGCCCTCAGATCATAAGGTGTGTTCTATACAATCAAAGGAGATTGAAATGATTTTGCCTTTACACCACACCATTTGGATCCATGACTGAAAGAGGGCTGTATGTGTAAAATCACACACACAAGAGCCAAAAAAAAAAAATCCCCAAAAAACTAACACAACTAACACAACAACAAGGAAAAAAAGCTTTCTTGAATCAAGAAAGAGAGTCAAGGCACAGAAATTCCAGACAGACCCTGACAAACTTCATTACACAGATATATCACCCTCAAGACTGTTTACATGTGACAGTGACTGGCAGTACAAAAAGTCCAACAATTAGATAAAATAGTTGAGTGACACACAAAATTTACAAAATTAAGCTATTCAACACAGCAAGCCCTTGACTGCCAAATTTCCTGGCTTACATATTATGGATAGTCAAGAGTTCACAAACAGTTGGATTGATTACAACGATCAAAAGCAAGGAAACCAACAAAAACTTAAAATTCCCTAAAGGAAATTAACTTAAAAAAAAACCAACAAACACAACCAACATATTCCACTGAAATCCGCAAAAGCTTCCAAAGCAAATTTCAAGACAGTAATAGCATCCACAGAAATAGGTTGTTTCTCTGTCTGAAAAATAACAATTCAATCTTATCAAATGTAGCACTCATTCAAGCAGTGTCAAGTTCCACAATTTTTCTTCTTCTGTTGGCACAGACTGCCTTCTTAAAACTGCCTTTAAGTAGCTAACAAACCAGTATGAAACAACCACTCTAATGATGGACAATTTTAGAGAAAAATAATATATTATGTACAGAGAAATTACTGTAAAATAAAAGAACTCATGGAAGGGAAGGTGGTATTTAGTTATAAAATCTCTAAATATTGTTTCCTTTCTCAGTTTGACATTGGTATGTTTTCTCAATAGCAAGTGTCTACCATTAGAGTACAATTCTGGCTCAGCCTGTCAGCCACCATGTTGGGAATTCAGAGGTCCTACATGGACCTACATAACCTCTCAAGCTGTGTGCATCCTGTGTGGAAATTTGGAGAGAATCAAAGTTGTGAATCAAAGCTGAGGAGCACAAATGTGGGTGGACAACTGTCATATAACATGAACTCATTCTCTCAGAGATGTCATTCATTTACACAGAGGAGATATGAGACTGTAGCTGTCGAGTCTATACCATGTCTCTGGGATTCCTCTTTACAAAGAAGCCAGTTTCTAGACTCTTTTACACTACTTCTGCACCATCAGCTGCTGTGAGGCGGTTCTTCAAGTCTCAAAGTCTTGCTAAGTTCAATTTCCAAAAATCTTGAAAACAGCTTTTAATCATTGTCTGGGGTTTTTTTCCTCACTTGGAATATATATGTCTTGAAAACCACTATCCTCAATTTTACTGCTGGGAATGGTGTTCTTTGTCATCAATACAAGCCGTGCTTTTAACTGTTTTGCTTTGTTCAGTTGTTTCTTCTAGTGCTTACATACACGTGCATTTCTACTTACAGTAGTAAGCAGAAATTCATTCATAAAATCTTAGTATTTCGTTTACAAATCTCCACTCGTACATCAGCAGTGGTCAAGTATGCCTAAGGGTGCTGTTATCTACCACTTTCTGGACAAGCCCCGATACTTATCAGTCTTGACAGATAGATCTGAGATTTTAACAGTCCTAAAATCCACATAAAGGGAGTCTGGCTATGATTTTAAAATAATTTAATATGAAGCGTACAAAGTCAGTAACCACTTCACTTTGTCCTCAGATTTCCACTGGGCATAAATGCATGTGAAAACCGTTGCTTTTCCCCAGCAGCAATCCCATTGTTTTGAGTAAAATGGTAAGGATAGCTTTATTCAGTCTACAACTTGACAGCACCAGGTATTAACTATATGAAATTCATATTACCAATAGTTGAAAAGTGTACAATTAGCTAAACATGTTTTGTGTTTTACAAGAATCCTTTGTAAGTTACCACTCAGGAACACAGGGAATAGTTACATGTTCAATGTCCAAGTCAGCTGTTAGACTACCTTCCTTTAAGGTATGGTGCTTATTAATGTGAGTCTAATATATACTTGCAAGGGAACTTATAGTAATGAATTATCTCTGACTTATTATCAACTTGAAATGGAAATAGAGTCCATGAGATGAAGGCAACACTTTAGTCATTAACTTTGCTAGTACAACAGGGAGCAGAACTTTGAACTTGTGGCTTATTTCTGAGTGGTATGCTGCTTCTGCCTATAAAAACCACCATTACTTCAACATGCACAGCAACAGCTCCAATTAATAGAAAGAAAAACAATTCTTGTCAGAGACAGCAAAACATGGCCAAACATGCTAATGCATCAGTCTGTTCTTGAATTCACAAGTCTCAACTAAGTAAATATTTTAAAATATACATCAAGTTAAAAGTAGGGGGAAAAAAAAGGAAAAAAAAAAAAGCAGTGATTTGCAGCTGCTGAGGATCTAAATTTCCTTTAAGGTGAAGTAACTAATCTCTCCCGCTACCCCTTTATTTGTGTTTGCAAATTTAATAGAGGAGATGCAAAGTAACCCTTGTTCTGTAAGTTAGTGTACCATCTCAATGACAGAGGCAACCCATGGAATGGCTCTAGCACACAATAAATGAAGACAAAAGACATGTCAAAGAGTATTTTTGCTTTTTCCAATTTCTGAAAAAAACTATTCCTTCATCAGGCTTGTAAAGTTTTAAACACAAAACAAAAAACAGCTCAATGTTTTCCATTCACTTGCAGACAGAACTAAGTAAATATTTTTTTTTAACATAAACAGTGCAACTGTTTAGATGAACATGTGGTCAGTTTTGGAAAAAAAAACCAAACAAAACACAACAACAAAAATCCATTAGAGAGTATTACCCACTGTCTTTCTAGACAACACTCACACAGTTTGTTTAGACAAGACTCATAAATACAACCAAAAATTATGTGTGTGATGGGAAGATGGACAGAGAAAATACTTGCATAGTAAGCCATTCCATGAAATGTTCAGAGAGGAACTAGTGGTTTTTTTAGTCCTCTGTATTTAAGTTTTTAACAGTGCTAGGAAGTAGTTAATGGCATTGGTGGATCTGAAGAGAATTCCACAGAAGTGTGCCTTAGTGCTGCCTACTATTAAATCTCTCGAGGGTAACAGATGAGTACTGATTTGAGATTGATTCTGACTGAGCTCTGTGCTTCAGTAGTGAGTTTCAGGGACAGCTGAAAGTTGATCACACACTCCACAAATGTCAGCTGGGGGTGGCTCTAGTCAGATGCCTACCTCAAAAACAGAACACTTAAGCCTGAGATGCTTTGGGATCTAGCCAGTATTGTAATCTTCCTTCTTTCCCCTAATTTATCTTATGCTCCTATAAAAATCATTCAGGCAACCTTAGAGATGAAGTGACCAATTATCATAAAATCTCCCTGAAAACTCATTTGAAATTATAAAGGATTTTTTTTATAACCAGAAAAGGACCTATATTGCAACTTAAATGCTATCATGCAAGGAAGCAACAGTAGACTGTGCAGTTTTCAAGGGAGTAGATTATCCAGGTTCACTTATTTTTACTTTGTTCAGAAAAATATCAGTCTATTGCTGGCATTAGAGAAGAAATGGATTAGCCTTACAGGGAATGAATTTGCTTATTTCCAGAAACAGGACAGGTTACTTTAAATAAAAAGATTTTAAGAACTCTTATTGAAATGTCACTTGTGCTTTTTCTTCAATTTTAAGTCAATTTGTGGGAAGATATCATGCTTGGGACAACCAAAAAGCAACAAGGAATTTTAGAAGTGCAGGGGGAAACAGAAGAATTTCAAGTAGACTGTAGTTTTTAACCTTCCTAGAGAAGATTATTTGAAATTTAGCTGGCTCCCATGCTTTGAACATCAGTTGGATATAGTTATCTTTTGGAGTTTTTTGAGAAATGTGAATTCTTTTCTTATTCCAACTTCTCTATTATATTCAGACTACTAATAAAATGTGCCACCATATTCTTAAGCTTCTTCAAAAAATTGTTATAATCTGTGCCATTTACTACCACTATAGTTACCCAGTCTGTTGAGTTCCCATAATTTTTTTTATTATTTGTGCACTTTAATGTCAGCTGGGCACTTGTGCACTGTATTTTCTGAATGGTCTGTGCTTTTAGTCCACAGTGATCAATTGGCCTCCTACAGACATACCTGGAGAAGAACACAGGAAACACAAGTGACAATATTAGATAAAACAATCACTGGGGCAAACCATCAAATGTGCTACCTTCTTTATGAATCATAATCTAAAAAATAAAGATTGAAAATTTCAGTGTAGAGATAGTTTAACCATTATGAATACATAAAAGGTCCCTCCCAACCTAGGCAATTCTATGATTCTATGATTTTATTATTTATTTATGGGCTCTTAAGTCCTGGAGCAAGAAGTAGCTGCTGAAATTCTAAACCCTGATTCCATCAAGCTAGATGATTGGATTAATTCCTCTGGCATTAGCAAACATCACATTATGAAAAAAGAAATTAAGAGCAAAATTTTTGCATCCCACTTCTCTTGAAAAACAGAACAAAATAAAAATACCAAGCACATCTCCTATTATATCTCAACAGGATATCCATCTGGAAAGTCTTACCTTCCAGATGCTTTCCCCTACTATTTCATTGTTCTGCTAATCTCTGCAACCACCCCTAGGGAGAAAACAAAACACGGCACAATTTACTATCAGAATAACATTTTGAAGGAATGTACAGTACAAAGGAAATACAGTCTGGAAAGCAGTCAGTTTCAATATTACAATTCCAAGAAGCAGAAAAACATAAGTGAGTCAATTCGAATAACACTGAATGCAAAAAAAAAAAAAAGTATCAGAGTAAATTAATAAAAGCAAAAAGCATTTTACATGGCCACAATAGTAAAAAAGTGCATTTGCAAAAAATAAGAATCACAAATCGAAGAAGAACCCTACCAAATTCTTCTCCTCAAACAATTGAGGTTTAACCACATTAAGGTGGCCAAACATTCAGACAACTATTTATGTTTTTTTTTGTTTGGTTGGGTTTGTTTTTAAACATAGAAGCATGAAGTCCATAAAACCAAATTAGTACTACAGCATTTTAGAGAACTCCACAAAATGTTCTCTCCAGGCTTCAGTAAGGTTTCTTCTTACCCAGAGTCACCATATAGTGATTTACTAAAGAACCTTGCAAGCCTGTCAGTGAAGCATGGGTGATTCCTTTTATTAAGTTGTGGGGGTTTGGACAGATTTCTAGATTAATTTCTTTAATCTGGAAAGTCAGATCTCCTAGCCAATCACATGAAATGCTTGGACTTTGCATAACTCAGCTATCTATTTGGATCCCTTTTGGGTCTACTAGATCTGTGTGGTTAGAAACTCCACTGCCTGTTGTAGTTGAAACAGACTGAATGGGGGGTTCTGGTGCAGCGAAACTTTCCAAGAAGTTAACACAGTTCTCACAATAAACAGGTTTACCAGGTACCTGATAAAAGATGGATTTTATTGCTATCAGCTTCTTTTGTCTGTTTGGTCTTAAGTGTGATTGATTTTCATACCATCTCTTTTCAACCTCAAGGTGCAGTACAAACAAGCAGAGTTATATAAAATATAAATAAAGTAATAACATACCTCTAGTATATAAACTATATATACTCTATAGAAAACTCTAATTGAGAATTGAGGAAAAGCATTTTTACATGGCTGCCTTTACATTCTTACTGTTTTACTATTTTCCATATTCAAAAAACCCTTCTGAAGCCAGTAGCATGCAAATTGCAGAGCATGCTCATAACCTATCTAAACAATTCTATGTCCTCAGCGTACTCATCCCATTTCAGCTTTACTAGCTTTTTTGCTTATGAGCTGTTGAAAATATGAAACACTGAACAAACATAGGCAAACCAAGCGTATACAGTAGAAACGAGTAAGAGTTCATGCTGGTTTACCCTATTAGATCGAGAATACATTTCACATCAACACATGTGTAAACTAAGCACCCAACAGCCAACTTAGTTATGTCTGGGATATTTTTCCAGAATTCCCTAGTACAGCTTGGCTCTCCTTTTTGCCAGTTTCCTATGAGACACAGAGAGCTATTAGATCAAGTTCAAATGAGTATAATCCTCCAATTGCACAATGTTAGCAAAACCATTTAAGCCTTCATTTATGTTATAAATTGTAGTGTTACTTATAAAAGATTTGGGGATGTTTACAGAGCACCCTATTTAATTCTTACCAGTTCTATATGCCACCCAAAAAACCCCTTACACCAGTGGAGTGAATAACAGGTAAAATGATTGCAGCAAGTTCACTTAGCAAAAAAACAACAACAACAACAACAAAAACCACTAAAAAAAAAGTAGGGATTCCTTTTATCCTCCCATGTTGGAAACCTCACATACACATGTGTTCCAAGAAGTGAAGCAAAACATATCATACATACTTGGAAAACTACTCAAAGTTACCATGAATTTCTGTTAACCATCAAGCTTTCTTCCAGATATGGAAAATATTTCAGTCATAATTCCTAACTGCAAATATATACAATTTGAAATGTTAAAAATAAAGCCATATGAGTTGTCACAACATGATCATAATCTTGAAAGTATCTTAACTGAAAAATTTCCTCCCTTACACACCATTCTGATTACTCTAAAGACAGAATATATATTCATGAAACCTTACCCCCCCAAAAAGTAACTTCTAACACATATGAAGAATAAGCCAAAATCTTTTGTATTTTTTTTTTTAAGTTGTAAGTAAACATTATAAATTTAGAGATGCTGTATTTCAGTAGAGCTAGAGAAGACAGGTTCATTTACCGTGGTAACATTTACTACAGAAATATTTTTATTTGCTATAGCATCACCCTCTATGGTACAACTAGCTATCTACTAAGACAGAACTACTTGCATTTTTCACCACTGTTATTTCTTCTCATAGGTTTTTCCAGAGACCTCTGTTCATAAAGTGTTTATCCAAATGCAGTCACACATAGCACCAGGCAAAGAAGAGATGGGAGACAGATGCTTCTGCGTGTTAGTGGGAGAGATAGGAAAAAAGCAGGGGAAGAAGCTTTGCATCCAATCCATTATAGCTATTTTCCTTTTAACTATCTAACAGCAACACACAAATTCACCCAAAACATTAAATCCTCGGAATTTTCCAAATGATACATTATTGAAGTCACAGCAGGAAAGACAACTCAGTTTAAAGGACATAAAAGACTAGATTTAGAAAAGTTTTTTTCATTACAAGGTTATGGATAAAAAACAAAGGTAAGATTTTAATGTAGTGACAAGATACACAGTCACAGAAGCAGCAAGGTAAACACACTATTTGTATTTTTTTTTCAGAAGAAATTAGTTTCCAGAAAATTTCCTCTCAGATAGATTCTTCCACCTCAAACAGCAAAATAAATTGGCAAAGAATTAATCTCCTAGTTCCCTGCTCCATCATGTTACCCTTTTTTCCCCATATACTCTCTTCAGGTGCATGGTTCTTGGAATAAGCTAGCTAAGGCCTGAAACTCACTTCCATTTTTTATAGATTCTATCACTGCAACATTTATTATTGTAAAATCAAGGCTGCAGTAAAGTTAAAGAAATAAATTCAATTGTCCATTTTTTCTCTCTGCTTTAGTTTGTTTGTCTTAATATAGGCATTTACAGGTTGCAATATTTGTAGAAACTACACAAAGTTGCAAATTTTACCAATCTATATTCACATATGCCAACTACACATATATACACTGCAGGTACAGTACATGCGTATCTTACTAGTGTTCCAACATATCAAAGCACAAAACAGAAAACATTTCTATGTAGTATCATCATGGGACAGAACTAAGTGAGCAAAAAGTCCTTATCTAACTCCATCTAGGCTATTGAAGGTGGAATCAGAAAAACAACTAAACCTACAAATAGTCCGAAATTGTTTGTTTTATGACAGGAATACAAGAGACTACAATCATTCTGAACAGGCTATTATCAAATCTCTTCAGTAACAAAGCTCTCTGTTGAAAAGGACAAATAAAAACAAGTGCCTAAATCATTAGGATAATAGCCTTAAGTCACACGTACTCAAGGATTACAGAACGGCTTTTGCATCCTCCGTCTTGGCTTTTAGTACCTCCATCTTTGTTTTAATACTGTAACTATTAATACCAGCACTATCTGAAGACTAGATACCCCTGTAGTTATGAGTGGCAAACAGAAAAGCCTTCTTACTTGTTAAGGGAGAATCTAGGGTATGCTTTAAAGGCACATTCAGTAACCTTAGGATAAGAGTGTCCTTTTAATGAGTCCTGCCAGTCTCATCCAACTGTGTAAGGCTTTAATTATTGAGCACTATACTGGGCATTATGGACTGTGGTTGCCAGGCACCACCAAAGATCCATGGTTTTGCTCTGCTAGCCATGGTATAAATACCTAATGAAGACATTATGTCTGTCCCAAGGTACTTACAAAATCCAGATGTACGATCAAGGAAAACAAGTGGCTAAATCCCAGAAATATAGCTGAAGCACAGAGGAAACGGTAAGTACAACAGTCAGCGGTCACTACAAGTTTGGGGATGAAATAAGGTACTAATCACTCTCAAATAACAACACCAGCTTTACTGACAATATTCAGAACATCCATTACAGACTAGAGTGTGCAAACACCTCACAGTCTAACTCAAAATGAAGATTAAAGTTAAGGAGAATTGCTCAATTTATACATAGTATAAATTAGGATTGTACATACCACAAACAGATTAGGATTATGAAAGGTCAGGTCTAAAAACTATAATGGGAGAATGTTGTTGAGGAGACAGAAGAGAAACAAGAACATGCTGTTCTAATCTACTAATACAAGAACTTGAATACTGTTCATAAACCAGAACACTCTTCTTCCTGACTGCTAAGCCACTATTCTCTTAATGATGAGGAAGAAAGAAATTGGTTTAAAATCTTCAGTCTTAAATTTCTGCTTCAAAATTATAGTACTTTTGAGCACGGCTGTTGCTGACTCAAGTAAAAAGCTTAGCTAAGCTGAGCAGTAATTAAGAGATTTCGTTTACAACACAAGTCCACATTCATACAGGGGGAAATGTGCTTCTTATGACATGAAATTTCCCATAATACTGAAAATATGTATGGAGGTGTATAGTATCATTTAAGCCTTTCATTTGTTCTGTGAAGTAAGCCATCAGTTCTTATAGTAAGTAAATATGCATTTGAATAAAGACCACCATTGAAGGCAAAACTTAAGAGGTAATGAATACCACTCAGAGCCAAAGAAAACAGTTCTTGGAGCTTTTTAGGATCATGGATTCAAGTCCTGTTACAAAATTCAAGTCAACAGGCACCACGCCATTAAATTCCTATATAGCTAGAGCAAGCCGCAATGGCTCTGCAATATGACTAATACAATTTCTTAAGTTATAGTTCTAATTTCTTTAAGTACATCAGTTTCCACTTTATTTCAAATCAGTGGGTTCAGTTTGTGAACCCCTATATATTTCACAGATGCACAAATAGATGGAAAAATAACATACATGAATCTGCATTTCCTACTTAATCAAGAATTAGGAACCTTAGAAATTGTCTACAGATCACCATTCATTCTAAACAATTTAACGACCTTAAAGATGAGAATTTTGACTATGTAACATTCCATACTTATCTTCACCTCAAAGACAGTTTTTCCTAACACATCCAGAGCATTAACAATTTTTTGGTTTATTATACATAAATAAGGGACAGACAGATGTGTCACATGTTTTAATTAGGTTCTTGCAGGAACTTCTTCCTCCCATCAATGTTCAACAATGTCTGCACTACTTGTGCCAGGCCTGGGGAGAGAATCTCTCCTTTATTTGCATATTCTTTTTTTTTTTAAAGAAATAAAAATGTGAGAATACAAAAATTCAGTCTACTTGCTCACTAGAGACATGTAGGGAGAGGGAAAAAAAAACCCTGCGAGCATGACAGCACTTTGGATATTCAGTGGTGTACAGAGAGATGCATTAAAAGCACTAAGCACATCCCAACCTGCATTCTAAATGTAACAGGTAATCTCAGATATTACACTTCTATGCTACCCCTTAGCAAAGCATCCCCTAGAATACAGATCCTTGTCTGCACCAAAAAGCTACTCCCGAGCAAAGCCTCGCATATCTATATTTGTGCTCTGATAGAAAAACAAAGAAGCCCAAAATTCTTAAAATCACAGCATCCAAAAGGATGATCCAGAGAACTACAGGCCTGTCAGCCTGACCTCGGTGTCTGGGAAGGTCATGGAACAGATCGTCCTGAGTGCCATCATG
>BJBW01013416.1:0-56032 GCA_004320125.1 Scolopax mira | reverse complement strand
CAGGTAAGCCCACCCCGAACAAACTGGATAATTTCATTAAACCATTCAGATTCCCCCCCCCCCCCCCCCCTTTTTTTTTTTTTGGTTGTTGTGCCTCTCTTTTGCTCCAATACTGTCGCCTTCCTTATCTACCCAAATGCCAGTGTCAGAAAGAAATGAAATTCAGAAACAAATTTTACATCGTAGCTTGGAACTCAGAATTTTCTAACTGAGGTATACTCCTTCACTTGAATCTCAGGATTCAAGGATGAACCTTCTGATCAGCAGTGAGGGACCCACAGCAACACAGCAAACCTGACAGAAGCACAGTTTCCAATCATGAACTCCTCATAATATCCTGGCATCAGAAAATCATGCTAACCTGACAATACTGCTAACGTAGGCAAGGGGACTGTCCATCTTCTTAGGAAGCCTCACTTGCTTAGTGTTGCTATGGATTTTGACAAACAACCTACTAGGCCTGTAAGTGAGAGCCCCCGTGGCACCCATGTCCTGTGTGTACACAGGGGATGACTGCAACAG
This sequence comes from Scolopax mira, assembly GCA_004320125.1. NCBI lineage: Eukaryota > Metazoa > Chordata > Aves > Charadriiformes > Scolopacidae > Scolopax > Scolopax mira. The sequence goes on along the minus strand of BJBW01013416.1, from coordinate 55,510 downwards.
CTCCTGCCTCTGGGAAAAAAGCCAGCTTTATAGCAGCTGCAGACAAAAAGCACATCTGCATGTCTGACTTCCTTGTGTTTCCAGATGGGCAAATTTTTCAGAGAGCTTGCTGGTCTGGTGCTGCAGAGACAAGCCAGCAAACCACTTTCCTTCTCAGCAGTTCAGAGTGGCACTAGCAGACCATGTAATTGCTTTCCTTACATAGCGGTATACAAAACCCAATTTCCATCATCCTTAACTAAAAACTACAATTTTGAATATTTTCCTATTTAAGTCTTCTGCCAGGTTTTCCAATATTTGCTGCACCAGCCTTTAGGTAGGTTAGCAGTAATCTTCAGTGGAATGGACTGAAGGGATGAAATAACCAAGGACTGACATCACCCAAATTGCCTGCGCAGCCCTCTCCTGCCACCCTGGAGCCCACCTCCTCCCTAGAAAGCTGGAGGGTTTTATTTCCCTCTCCCTCAGCAGTCTGTAACCCTACATGCCCACAAGGTATGGAGAACTGAGAGAGCAGGTTGTGGGTAGCAATAAAAGCAGGAGTAGGTGAAGGGAGAAAAGAATGGAGGAAGAGTTTATTATCCTGACCTCAGGGCAATGCAGTATTGGTGGAGCTAGGTGGAAGTATTAATAATGAATAATTATTCTTGTCATCTCTAGCTTTGGAAGCACTTTACAGGGGAAAAGGCAAACATCACTGGCACGTTTCGTAACTGACACAAAAGTGAAATGACCTGCTCAAGGTCACAAACCAGTTGCAGGGCAGAAACCGGAGGCAAAAGCTCAGAGCCAAGGGTCTTCCAACGCAGATCATGATTCCGGGCGCAGCGTGCCCCGGGCAACATGATACAAAAAAGGCTGCTTTCTGGAGAGCCCTGAGCTGCCACCTTTTCAAATGCGGTTGCATTTCAAAACCTGCTTGCTCTTGCCCTGGTATTGATGTCTGCACAAACAGCCATTAACTCTGCAAAATCTTGTCTGTGGGCTTCCTCACTGCCTGCCCCTCTGGACCACACCACTCATACAGACAGTTTAAACCCATCACAGCATTTATCAGTAATCAAAACTCTAAGAAGTACTGTGTATTATTATAAAAATTGCATTCATGTTGATGCTCCAGAATCACGTATCTCTTAAACACACTTCCATGTGCACAGAAGTACACAGAATTGTGATTGAAAATTTATTTCCCAAATAAATTAAAAATTAAATGAAATTACGAAATTAAATTGGTAGGTATCTGCTGATGCTGGCTATGCAGGCTTTATATGGGGTACACATCCCAACTCCTATCTAAGGATAACACAGTACATTCGCAAAAAACTCTCCCTTCAGATAAACACTTTTTCACTAAGGCCAATTGTAATTGTATGGTAAAAACAAAGGATAAATCACCAAACCCAGTTTCTCATTGGCAAAATGCCCAGGGATGGTGGCACTGGCAGAGCTTCAGAGCTGTTGGGGTTTTGCCCCTGCTTCTGAAGGTGCATTTTTCATTGTTAAAGTACAATTTCCTGGGAGTTTGGTGGTGCCTTCTTCAGTGTCCTCAGAGGCCATTTTTTGTTAACCTAATTTGTATCTCAGTACAGTAGATATACGTTCAGCCATGCAAGTTGTGCCTTGGATTTATTTCTGCGGACATTTACTGGGAAACTACCTCAGGGAAACAAGAAGAAAATACTTTTGGAAACTACCAAGCTATGCTAGATTTTCAAGGTCTTTTTAATTTTAGGCTATTTTTCACTCGTGCATGAGAAAAAGCAATTTTAGTAGAATAAACTGTTTGCGTTAAACTTATCCTTTTATCTAAACACGCAGCTTAGATTGGGAAAATTTCAAATGGAGCTATGAAACCTTGAGATTACATGGCAATGTGCTAATCTAATACATTACTAATACCTCTGTGTGAAACCTGGGATTAGATCAAGGCCATGGAAGAAAACAGGCATGGGAGCTAACGACAAATTTAAGGTATTTTTGGTAGTATTTTTACTTCATCACTTGTACACAGAATAGTGGATACTTTGAAACAAAAAACTTAACAGCTGCATTTCCTTCCACTTTTTCCACAATCATATTTTTGTTTAAACATTCCCCCAAATGGTTCATTAAAAACAAGTCCTGTTGCTGTGACTGTGCTGGAGGGGCTGGGATCCTCAGTCCTAACCCAGCCAGTTCCAGGATCTCTTCAGTTGCCTCTCAGACATCAATGGTCCCATTAGAAATTTCTTTTGACACTAATGCAAGTTTGCAATGAGGTACGTAATTTACTTGGTATGCTTGCTTAGGACTGAAGAAAATTACTGCTTTTACAGCACAACAGCTCTTTGCAGTGAGGAAGCCCAGACTCATTCTATCTAGAAACCCATCTGCATCTGCTGAGCTGATGGCACTCTGGATCTGTGTTCATCAGAATTTTAAAAAAGTTGGCTTCAGCTTTCAAGCTAGACCAAAACAGTATCAACAAATGAACCCGTAACTTGCTTGCCCTCTGAAACTTCTCTGGTAGTCTGTTAAAACTGCTGGACCAACCCACTGCTCAGCAGATTTCCCAGATATCAAGCTGTTCACATGGAACATGCTGTGGTTTTCTTGATGGTGCCAAGTACTCTCAGCCCTCGCCCAACTAAATGGGAGCTGTGATGCTCAGTTCTCTGACCTTCACTGGCATGCTCAGCATCTCCCAGCAGCAAGACATGCTGACTGTCACTAAAACTGCAATGGTTAGTCACTCTACAGTATTTGAGGTTTCTCTAGCATGTGTTTTTTGAACCTACACCTGTTTTGATCGATGGTTTGATCAATGTTAAGAAACAGCATTGACCTGTTCAGTGCTGTACAAGACACAAAAACTCTCTGCCTGAGGGGAACTTATTGTATGAAAAAGAGACTCTTCAAAAAAACCTTCAGTGGAGAAGGAAGGGAAAAAAAAGAGAAAATTGGGTCAATTGTTATTTACTTCTTGTTTCTTACTTAAAGCATATTATAGTAAGACAGACACATGTTTTTGGACATAATTTAGACAAAGCCTGGGATTAGACTATGGTTACAGAAGAAAACAGTTATGAGAAGTGAGGACAAATGGCACAGTTAGTCTTGAGTTTCTGGAACAAAGAGATGGGAGACAAACACAAAGGCCGTGAAATTCCCCTTTGATACTGTGGGCAAAGGTATAGAGAGGGTATCTAAAGAGAGAAAACAGGTATTATAGGTGTGATCACATTAACAACATTGTCATCTGGGAGGATGAAATAGAAATATAGTGGGAAACAAGAAAGACTTGAAGAGGTTAATTTCTATTTCTAACCATCCATACTCAAACGCTAATAATGGTTAGGCTAACAGAATTGTTTGCTGCAGTAACTTCATGACAAGTACAATTCTGATATGAAAAAACCCCTAAAACCCAACAACTTAAAGAAAGATGGTCCCACAGTAAATATTAAGAAGTGCTGCAACAAACCATGTAAGCGCATTAGAATACAGAGGATTCATAATTAAACAGTATGTTATTCAAGGCAGGAGAGTTTCTGTTTCTTATTTGCTGTCATGCATTTTAAAGGGAGAACCATGCTCAGTATACTTGCCTATGGGAATTCAGTGTCACATTGAAGAATGTACCTCTCATTATTAAATTCTGGGCTTAGCCAGGTTTCCAAAGGAAAAAGAGGCTTGTGTGATTAAACTGTGGTTATGTCTGGGTGCGCCTGTCTACCTAATAACTTCTGAGCCTGGTGACTGAAATCAGTACATTCTGAAAGCTGGGAGGACAGAGTTCAAAAGTAATTAATTCTCCCCCCGCCTCCCAAGATTCATGAAAGCAGGCAGTGGGTATAGAAACTGATGCCCTTTATGCCTCAGCCATATAAAAAACTGCAGTGAGAGCTGTATTGGAAAATTCCTGCAGGACAGACAACACCAGCCAGACCGTGGCCTGCTCCTGGCAGCCAGCCTTGACACGAGCACTATAGCAAGCTGCAGCTGATTCCCCAGGAAATTGAAGTTTAGCCTGCCAGCCCGGTCAGCTGTTTGTACTGCTCACCAGTACCTGACGCAATCCAGCCAGCTGCTCTCAGCTGCTTAGCACGTCACTTGGCTGCAAGTGTCCTCCAGACATGTCTGGAGTCCTTGTCACCATCTCTTGTCTCTGGTTCTTGCTGCTGGCCAGTCCATTGAGTTTGCTTCAGCTCTCTCTGCTCTTCTTCTTGGTGCTGTAGTGCTGACTCCTTGGCGGTCTGGTTTTAGCCTTAAACTCCTGACCAGCCTCTCCTCTTCCCCTCAAATCTGGTATACTTATGCCTTACTGATGTGTTGACCTTCACTTAGAATCTAGCCATGTCACTTATTTTGCCTGCTCTTAGGCTTTTCTGAGTCCTGGGGATGACCCACTCTGGCCAGAAAACTGGTTCTGGCTCCACTGATTTCACCTGGCACCAATGCCAGACCTGGCAAATCCATGTTCATATCCCATGTTTCATCTCCCAAGCACCCAGTTGCCCACAGTCCCTGTTGTACTGGAGTGAGACTAACTGTGTACAGTTATCTCAAAATTCATTCTGAGAGCAGGCATAGTCTAAGCCAGTGGTTTAAAAGGACTTCTGGAGGATGTTAAGGTCTGTGCAGTTCAGCTACAAATCACAAACTTGCATGAAAAAAAAGACTTCTGTACATCCAGTCTCTGTGAATCTACTGCTGCTTTGCAGTAAAAAAACTTTCACTTGCTTGATTAACTTAGCACTAATGACAGTAGAGCTGAACTGATAAAGGGAAACAAACACAAAAGGAAAAACTTGAATGACATGATCGAAGTCCCTCAGGTCTCTGATTAATTGCCTCTGGCACCTAAGTAAACTACCAATTCCAGATTATACATAAATTATTAAAGTATTATGCAGCCACTTTAATAAATTAGTCCATGAGCAACATAAAACTCCTCAGGAAACAAGCCAGTTTTGACTAGCCAATTGCATTGCTGAGTATGCAGGAATATCTCTGCAGTACATTCCAGACAACCAGTGACTGAGGGGGGAGGAAATAAAACCAACTCTCATTGGTTTGCTAGGACCGTGCTGGATCTGTAATCGTTTTCATGCCAGCAAATTAAAAGCTCTTCCATAACTAAGCCACTCATTTCATCATGGCACAAATCTAACAAATTATCTATCTCCCTTAGCTCATCGTCATGTATTTTATAAGACTTTCACTCATAATTTGCTGGAATTCATTTTGATTTGTTTTTAAAGGAAAAGTAAGCCCAACACTGAAATTTATTGTGTGTCTAAATTCCCAATTTTATTCAGGATTTGCTGTTCATTTGAAGACACACAGCAGGCCAGTTTTAAACCGACATTTGAAAACCTCCATCCTGCTTACATCAGAAAGATGTCAATTTTCAAGAAAAAACATTAAGAGAAACCACAAAGCTCAACTCAGAATTATGTTGTGTTTTTCCCCCTATTGTACGTACCTTCATTTTCAGTATTGGCTGGAACGGAATCAACACCAAAGGGATGCCATGGCTGGAGGTCATCTAGGCTGAATTCTCCGTCCACTGGGAGAAGTTCAACTGTGGTCTTAGTTTCCGTCAATGAAGGCATGAGAGCATCATTTCCATAGCTGATTCTGGGTTCACTGATCATATTGGCCAAAACATCATCAGAATAATTTTGCTCTTTCTGAAGTAATTCATCTGCAAGAAAATTTCAACACAGAAATTATCGGAAAGAGACAGGACTTCTGAGGACCTATTTCCAATGCTATTACAGTAATAATTTATTATTATGCGATTCTGCTTTCTTATGATAAAGAAAAACAAAGGCTTGGAATAATCAAAACTCTGTGATAAGCACTGCAACTATGTAAAGCATTTTTCTGAAACATCATCCAGAATTGTTCAATACTGTCTCCTACCCACATTTACATCACAATGGGGGACTCTTCCCCACCACTTTTAAAGGAAGTACAAGTCAATTCCCTTCAACTCAACATGTTCCCATGAGCCAACACATGAGAGACTCACAGAAAGGATTGTCTTTGTTATTCCCCCTTCCTCTTAGATGCTCACTATTAAAGGTCATCACAGCTTTTAGATCCTAAATCACCACAACAGTTACTGTATTAAACTGGGAATTACTCTAACACGCTGAATATGAAGAAACACTATTCTTTCAACATAGGTAACTTTGCCAAAGTACCGAAGTAGTTACTTGTTAAAAATATTAAGCAGTAATAGGCGTCTGTAGGCAAATTATTTTACAAACAACCAGGATCTAAAGCTGTTCAATATTATCTAGGTTGGGTTTTTTTGGACTTAAGCAAGGTGAGAACAAAATATTTTTCATCTCCATCAGGTGTATAGGACTGACTGCCCAACCTAGTGTTAAAAATGAGCTTGGAGGTTGTGTGTGCTTCCTTATTCCAACACCCTTTTCACACCAAAGTTCATCCACTCTTGGTCTCTCCCTTCACTGACATTTTTTGGTATGAGCAACACATTGCCTGCAAGTACTTTGAGGGAACTTGGTGCACAAGAGCACATTCAAGTAAGCAAGCAATTGCAACGAAGAAGCTAAATATCTGCCACTAATGCACCAATGTAATTTGTATGCAGGTATTACAGAGCTAAAAAGATCAGAATTGAAGACTGTAAAGGTTACATGACTAGAGTGCAAGTGCTTGCACATGTGAGCACAAACACAACAGCTGATGATACAAAAGCTTTTATTAAGACTGGCTTCTCTTTTCACTTCGTTAAGGACCTCCTGACTGTCACTGCTTCACACCCACATCTGAAACGTGTAGCAATTAAGGGACAGAAATCACCACTCTACTGCTAGACCCTTTATGTCACTTCATAGGGGCTCACTTTTTCCCAGTATCATCAGTGAGAAAAGGCATCTAAATTTCTATACGCATCAGAGCTTTAGCCCTTTCAGAGTAAAATCTTTCAAATGTTCTTTCCCTCCCAACAGTACACTGACCGTAACCACCACAGAAGTGCATGGCACCCACGCAGCAGCTCTCAGCCAGGATCCCCACCAAGTCACGAGCAATAGAGCCAGCACTGCTTCAATGCCTTTTTCAACCACGCTGCAGTAGAGCTCTGCTCTGTAACACCTCTCTTGAAAACCACCTTGAGATAGTTGAAGCAACTTTTTCCCACCCTATTACTACACCAAATTTCAAACAGCAAAACTAAAGCAAAAAGTTGTAACCCAAGCCCCAGGGTGAACATGGGTCTTGAGTCTTGTAAAATGACGTTTAAAAACAAATGTTCATATTTAAACAGCAATTGCATTAGTAAACAATAAGCCTAATGTGTATAAAAAATTAAATTCTGCAATTTAATTAGAATGACTTACTAGGACAGTACAGAAAGCCTATGTAACACTGAATTGCTTTTCTGTTCATGTTCATTTTACTGAAAACAGTATTATTTTATAAGATACCTAATAAATTTTCAGCTTGGAAGGCAAGTCCATTTTTGTCTGCCCCCTGCAATTACTCTAATCCTTTATCAAATTAAAGTGTCTCCTTGTATCAGAGGAGAGACAAGTGAAGCACCTTAGTATTCTGAGCAGACATCGTATCACTTGACAGATGTTAATTTTTATTAGCTAGAGACGAAGAGACTACAGAAAACGGAGCTGGATGTTAAGTGTCCTGAGTGAGAGGTCTGGTGTCCAAGTGCCTTGCAGGGAGCCATGGGTGATACCAGTTGAGATTGTTATAATACCAAGTCATCATGGATCATAGCTTCTTCATGCATGCAAGCCTTTTTGGCCCAGGAACCAGAGAGGTTTTGGGGTTCAGCTTCCCTCGTTCCCACTGTCCTCCCCATCCCCAGAGGATGGCGTGGGGCAGCCACAGAGGGCTGCAGCCCATGCAGCAGTGGTAGGGAGCAGCGCTGGGGTGCTCTGACCCACTTGCTCCTTTTCCTTTTTTCTCCTTTTTTCCTTTTGGTGGTGCCAAATCTCCACAACTCTTGCCTGTTCCCTGCTGTCGATGCACTCTGTGTTACCTGCAGATAGCTCTTGCTTTTGGACAGGGTCACAGAGGGCCAGGAGCAGAGGAAGGAGGACCTGGCCTACGGTGGTGGCAGAGCAGCACTGGGGCTGGCACCAGGCTCAGGGGGAGGCCATGGCCAGGCCCCACCAGGGTGGCTGCGAGGGGCACCCGCCTGCCATCACGACACCCGTGATCATATCCAAATCCCTAGAGGGTGGGTGGGATGCGCAGACAAAGTCTCTCTCTCTCTCTCAATGTGACCCAACTGGGAGCACGTTGTCGCCGGCGCTGCAGGCTCCGCCGTCTCCCATTCAGCTGGGGCGCACAGCGGGGACATTAACTGACCCGCACAATAGCTCAAGTGATGCCGACAGATATTACAAGCAGCAGATTATGATCACATCCATTTTACAAGCAGGGAAACAACGGCCAAAATGAATCAAGCCCATCTGACGTGATGAATCAGACACTGAACGGCAGGGGGAAATTGGAAGAGCCTGGCTTAGAAACCGCCCTGGAGTCCCTCAGACTGAGGCAGCTGTGTCTGCATCGAGTAAATGATTTGCAAACATTTGTTTCAATCCCTGAACTGACAGAAAGTTTGCCTTAGGATTTCCAGTTATCGACACTAGCTGGCAAAGTCCAAGATCAAATTTTCAGTATTGATGGCTAGTTGAATCATCAGTTACACTAATGGAAAGCCATACAGCCTCGCTGTTACCCATTCACAGAGTATTCCCTCCCTTTTTCACAGTTGCCAACCCAATTCCTCCACCCTGCAAAAGACAATTCCCTAAATAAGCAGGGAGTACAGACACAGCTGGAAGCTAGGATGTGCATTCAAGACTGTTTCGGGGGTTTTCTTTGTGTGGTGAATATCTTCATTATTACATGCTGAAAATAGAGAGATTCTAGGCTGCTCTTCAAAATTCCATATCCTGTGAAACCAACAGGATAAAAAACCACATGACAATCTCCCTATAATAAACTTTTTTGTTGCTGTTGCTGCTTGGCTCATTATCTCCTTGTAGCATTCTGCTAAGTCCTACCATCGAGAAGAATAAGGAGGATGTCAAAACTTTTTGCCCTTCTGCGACCACGTGCTCAAAAGCAACCATGATCTTGCGAAAAACCCATGGTCAGTCGGGACCTCAAACCTCACAGCAGCTTTGGATTTGGTGTGAGAGAGCCCAATTGCTGTTGTCCCTTGAGGCACCCAAACTCTTTCTTTCTCAGAATAAGAGACAGGCTCACTTCTGGTACTTCAATAAAACGCTTCTCAGACTTCTCATCCTCTCTAAGGTAAAGTTTCACTCATTCTTGGCCTCACTGCAGGCATTTCTCCATGGGTCACTACTACTCAAAAACTAAATTGAAGTGAAGTATGTTTGGGGAGCTTGGTAAAAGGGTGATGCCACTACAATCTACTTTCCAGACTATTATCTTGCAAAGAGGTACATGGAGTCAAAAGCAAAGAAGGAGCTGAGGAAAAGAAATAATATATATATTATTATAAAATTTTGTGGTAGACGCTGGACTTTTAGAAGCCATTTATCCGCAATGGCACTAGACCACACTTCTACTTAAAAGGCTCTGCAAAGAGCATTGCACTAGCAAAAATACCACGACAAATCCCAGCAGAGGTGATGGAGACTGGTGACAAAACCAGTTCTGTTAGTAACTTTTATCTAGTTGTTATTGGCATATACATTCTTTCCAATGCTGGGTTCTGGGATGATACCTGTCCCAGCCCTTGACTAGCAGTGCTGTAACGACAGAAGTTTCATGTGGAACAGATCCACTTACTGCCCTGGAAAGCCGGCAATCCATTACTTACCTTTCAAACCACCATTTTTATTTAGTTAATTATTTAAAATTTCCAAAAGTAATTACGATAGTTATTTGTCGTGTTCTCTTTTCAAGGAGCCTATCTGCCAGACAAAAAGCTCTGCTATCACTACCATGTGCAAGACTTTTGAATTGACTTGAAAAGCAGCTTTAAAATGGGCAAATGTAATTTTTGGATGTTCTATAAAGCAATATAAAGCCTTAAACAGATTAGAAATGAAGTGCACCCAAAAATGCTTCTTCTAAATAGTAATTTAGACACCATCAAATTAAATGCCACAGTTTTGACCCAACACCAAACCTACCTCGTAAAATGTCATCCACATGATAGAATATGTATGGATTCAACAAACACAGGTTTGGGAACCAGCTCAAATAAACTGGTATAAATGCAGAGCCCTATTGCCTCATATTCACCACCTTATCAGTCACCATTCAGTCTGAACTGAACTTGTTTTTCCCAAAGTTATGGTTGTTTTGGAGCATGTGCTTTCAAAATGACAAAAATAAAAAGTGTCAGCAACCTCTTTGTTCTTTTTAATGGCAGAAATTACAGAGTGCTTGAGTCATAGTGATTGTTTCATTTGCACATGCACACGTATTATCTTATACCAGTTGAAAGACACCTTAAATAATGCAGATGTTGCATGCCACAATTAGGATTCACTAAGAACATTTACACAATCATTTATTACAGTGCATGTGGTAAGAGGTAACATGTTTAGATGCAGCTTTCAGCTGTATGCCTACTTTACAGGCTAATTCAATATGTCATAGTTCATAATCTTCAACGTGAGCGTGTGCCCAAAGGAGTTACGCTGATGTAACGCAGTTAAGTTTTAACTAAATTTGAATGCCTGCATCTTGTCAGCTGCATGAATCAAAGCTCCCCCAAAGTGGTAAATACGAAAACAAGACCTCCTTAAAGGCTTTGCTTTGGTGAGTACTTTAAAACAAAGCAAAATCATAGCATTACTTACCTGTCCATATATTATATTAGAGCTCTTACATGAGCTTACAGCGTACTTGTAACCCACATTTAGGCTAGCAGTGCTTCCACAAATTTGATGCAAACGAACAGATGTATTTCAGGTTCAGAAAGCATGTATATTTCCCTACCAGTCATTTCTACTGAGACATGTTGTAAATAAAGGGAACTCCCAAATACAAAGCATTAGTAGCATGAGTAAGGGTTTTAGAGAGGTAAGACTTATGGCTCTAAGGGCTTTCTGTATCTGTGATAAATGACAATTCAACAGAGTCAGAAAGGTAGTTAAGTCAGTTGTGTATCCCGTGGCTTTTGTATATGTAACTTACTGCATCAAACAGGAGTTCCTCCCCTGAAGTGAAAGGAGAGAATACACCAGAAAATACCACAGGTATTTCCTCTAGCCTCTGACCAAGTTAGAGGAAATTTGAAGCAAGTGCCTAAATTTAATCACACTGAAGTCTGCACCTAACGACAAAGAGTTAAGCTCCACTGAATTTCAAGCATGTTGTTATTCTGAGGTGTTTTGCTGAATGAAGCATTTTAAGATTATAAGGTTACATACTGCTAGGTGTCATAATTGTAACGTTATCAGGCTACAAAACACAATTATGTGGTATTCGGTGTTGAACTAATTCATTTGCATAGTACAAGTCAAATATAATTTAGAAAGCAACTCTGATAAGAACTTTATTGAAAGTGACCTGCCTATTGGAAGGCGTGAGAGTGGCTTTGCTGTGTGCATGCTTTGAAGATGATGATAAAAGAACGATATGCTAGATCCTTACTGTGAAATACTGGAAACGAGCCCAACCTGCACCGCTCTGATCCATACTGAGAGGGAAACGTGACCACACTATCAGATTCAAGCTTCTTCTCTTCTCCTGGTTAGCCTGTGAAATTACACCACAGGTCGTCTTATCTGGAAATTTTTACAGTGCAGCATCTCTCTCTCTCAGGGTTAAACTGAGACCAAAAGAGCAAGAACCATGGAAAACAGTATTTTATAGCTCTTATTTTCCGTCCTTTAGAGACATTACCACTAGGGCAAGAGTAAGCAGGAGAGGTAGTTTTTCAGATTTCATAAATTTCTTCTGTGCATGAAAATCTTCAATAAGGTGAAAAGACTATGCTCTTTTCAAGTTCTCCAAAAATGAATGTTTAAGGTATTACGAAACAGCTGACCTAAGAAATTTTCCCTAGAAGTTAGTAAGAGAATAACCACTCCATAGCCTTAGACAATACTTTGCTGCCTAAGAATTAAACTTTAGAAGAAATACACCTCTGAACTTAAGAATAGCTGCAATATCTAAAACCATACTAAAAGGAATATACTTCTAATATAACTAAAAAAAATAAAAATCACAACTTTAGCACTTTCATTTCTTTCCTTTTCTTGCTTCTTGTGGTCTTTCAGCACATACGTACTTTAACATTTCCCAAATCACATCATAATAACTAACTGTGTCTCCTCCTGTAACCAGGTACATGTAATAATATTTCAGTTAGATTCGCCTTGCAGACTGTTTGACTTAAATTAAAAAAAAGACAAACAAAGATGTTTAACTTAGACACAGCAAAATTGTACTTTAGTGAGTAGACCACATTATAACAAGTTTTCTGATAGTGAACAGCATTCAAAGTGTGAGAAAGCTTGGAAGATCCAATTCAGAAAAACATTTATTACCACGCAATGATTAATTGAAATTAATATGACCTAGGTGTCTTTTTCATTAGGGATGGACTTCAACAATTGCAGAGAGGTTTGAGCAAAAGTTCATGGGAATTTCCACACCACTTCATCAAGGAAGAACCAGAATCATCCTCTCCCATTTTTACAGCCTATTATGAAACTCAAGGTCTTGAAATTTTTGTCTAATTTTGTAAAAAGTCTTCTATGACACTCTTTAACTTCACTGAAAGAATATTATAATTGCTACAGACCCTTAGCTACCTGACAGGTAATAAATTACTTATTAACTAAAATGAAACATCAATATATGGCTATAGATGTGTATATAAAAAAAATTAGATATAATTTTTAAAATATTTAACATCCAGTCACCTGATTAATGACTTCAGTTCAAAGCAGAGAGTATTAAAGGAAGCTTGTGGGATAAAGTAAATACAAAACCAGAAGCTAGTGTTATTTCTGACAAAGAGTTACTAAATAGAAATTAAAGATCCTACTCTTCCCTTTCATAACTTCAAGCCTTTTTGTCTATTTCTGTGTTCTCCTTCCCTTCCTCTCACCTCCTTCTCATTCAATTTGGTTACATTAATAATATTGTCTCAGAAAAGTAATTCTCTCTTCATAGCCTCAAAAGTTTTGGATTAAAATGCAGGAAAATCCATGTTACTCCATGTTATTGGGTAAAAATTCTGAATGAAACATAGCTTTTTGTACTAGCAAGCGGAAAGTTCCTCTTCAGTAACACAACAGCAACCTGACATCTAGGTAGATAAGGAAATATTAAAAAGATGTTTGAGGAAGAAATTGAATTGAAACTCTATATTGCAATCAAGAACATACTTAGTATGTCACTGTCCTGATCTACATAAGACACTGTGACAAATTCCCCAGGTTTAAATTTAAACTCTATATTTAACTCCAAATTAACATACCATTAAGTGCCCCAAAATAGGCTGAGGAGTATAAATTCAAACAAACAAACAGCCCCCCCCATTCGTCACTGACATTTCTGCCAGATGAATCAGCATTCATTATTCCCCCTCAGACTTATGTTAAGTAGAAAAAGTCAAGTACATTTCCATCCCAAGTAAGTAGGTTATAAGGCTTATAAGTGAAACTGCCCTGCAAAAAATAATTTTTATGAAAAGCGATGTGTAATTTTATTATCTTATTTTCTGAAATTATTTAATTACTTTTACTTATTTATAAATTATTTATTGGTCTTATTTTACTGATAAAAACGATCAGATTTTTTTGCCAACCTTACAATACACAGTAAAACTCAAAACTGCGGTAGAACCTAAAACTCTACCACTTTGTAACACCTGAGAAAAATTAGTTACCCATTATTTTCTACAAATTCCTAAGCCAACAACAATTTTTGATTTTGTACTGAACTTAGAGGTAGCTTGGGAATCAACAGATAATCCACAGAAATATACAAATCTGAATATTAGTTTGTTGCACTTGATTCTCTTGGTTAAAAGAGAGCATTTTTGATTTGACTCACTTACAATAGTCTGAATTAGAATTCACCAAAGCTGAATTGTGCATCTGCTCCACATAAAATATATTTCCCCTATTTATTAAATCCATGTTTAGCATGATAGCCCATACATATCCTGAGTCTATAAAACTTGTCTGAGTTTTATAAAGAGATGCATTTATTAAATTTAACAAATATAACCATTAAGTGGGATATGGCCTATTCTGATAGCTTTAATGCTACTCATATGCATGATCTAATATTGGGAAGCAGAACAGTGAAAGGACTGGATCCCAGCCTAGGTAGCACTATTCAGGAAAATGCATTTTTCAATTAAATTGTGCATATGAAAATCACACAGCAGGAGAAAGCTGTGCTGATGAAAGATTTCTTCATTTGTAATCCCACGTGCATGGGAACTGACTGTTAGGAGATTACTGAAATATTTCCATCAATCCAGCTCTTCTGAAAGATCACATATCCTCAGTGATTCTTTTCCCTTTTTATCCCAATAGTTAGAACTCACCTAGCAAGATACTCTTGGCCATAATAAGCACCTGTGAATTTTCACTCTGCACATCTGATGATAAAGTTATGCTTGATTAAAGCAAAACTTAGTACCTCATTTGCATCAGAGGCATATTTAGCCCTGCCCCTCAGGATAATTGCCCACAGTTAAACATTTCAGACTTCAGTGTTTGAATTCGCCTGATAACAATTCCAGAGACTGCTCTGGGAACGACGACTGACACTCTGTAATATATAATATAAAAAGCTATAATATATAGCTTGTGCAGACAGTCTGTAATGGGTTCTCACTGCACAGTTGCAATTTGCTGGCACAGGATAATTAAGAGGATTAATTTTCTTCTTTCACAATCTAACACTCCCCATTAGGAATCCAGTCTTAGAGAGAAACACACAGAATGAATCCAAGCCAAGTAACTGGGAAAAGAAAATCCACCATTCAACAGCAAGTATGAGGCAGAAGCTATAGTAGGAGTGCCTGTGCCCCAACAGTTTTGGGCTGCTTGAGTACTTGTGGATATGGACATCATTAACTTGATTTAAGATGACAGGAAGATGACATATTTATGAATTAAATTGCACATCTATTCAGTGCATCAAAATGCTTTTCAGTAACTAAGCATAATGACATTTCTTTCCGTGGGCAGCATTTCAGCAAGCCAGTGCCTCCCCATACGAATGGAAGTTACGTGTTCAGAAAGTCAAGCTCATCTGAGCTAACCTGCTCTCAGATCATATTTGCAAGCTGGACAACTGCAAGATGTTTTCAGACTTTTGTCATCCATCCAATAAAAGAATGACGTCTTAAATTTGACACACAATGAACTAACTTACTAGTTTATACTATAAAGTATAACGGTAGAAGCAATTATCAGGAAATATAAACGAGAAAGGCTGCAAGAAACCATCCCACTTCATAAAACAGTAAAATCAGACTTCAAAAAAAATTTTGGTTTACACATGCTTTATCTGTATCCTCTCAAAACAAGTGTTCCAGCTTTTCTTTTTGCTTACACTGAAGACACAACAGAGCAGGAAATCAACACAAAGGGATGTTTATGGACAAAACTGTAACTATGAGGTAATACTGACCTATGATGTGTTTTAAAACACATCATATACACATCCAGTATACTGACTTAAAATAACACCCACACTCCTGTATGTTCAACATTTTCGTACAAGCCCCTCTACCAGCAGAAACAATGCTCTCCAAGACAGAATTTCTCAGCCTGTTGTTAACATGGCACCAGAAAATGACATGTGAAATGACTGGAGAGTTAGAAGAAAATCCTCATCAAATCCACACATTTCCATATATCCA
Source organism: Scolopax mira (assembly GCA_004320125.1). NCBI lineage: Eukaryota > Metazoa > Chordata > Aves > Charadriiformes > Scolopacidae > Scolopax > Scolopax mira. Next base: position 39,636 of record BJBW01013416.1, on the reverse strand, counting down.
ATGAAACAAGAAAAAATAGGAGAGAATACAACCAACCACTAGACAAGTCTTCAAAGTTTGGTATGTATTTTCTTAATTCTGGGAAAAAAACCATTGTGCACAATGTCACCTGTAGAATCCTCCAGAAGGTTTTTTTTTAACAAAATGCTGTGAAATGGACACGGTACCAGCCTCAACTGTACTGTGGCTGCCACTGTGAGCCCAGAGTGCTCTCATAGTCATAAACTTCCTGAGGGACCTGTGGTGGGAATGATAACTTCCTATTTAAAGAGAAGTGTCTATGAAAAAATACTTCAGGCTACAGTAAGGGAAAGCATACAGGACTTTCAGAAGGATCAACCAATGCAGGACAGAGTGCTCCAGCCATCAGCTCCTGGAGAAAATTAAGGCAACACCTTTAACCTTCCCTACTCAAGGATGAATTATTTAGAATGAAGGATTTAAACATCCACTGAAATAATAGATGCCCAGAAAATTAAAAAATTACTTTGTTTATAATCTATGAGCCTGTAATTATTATCAGAAGTTTTCAGGTTTTAACACTTGGATGATGAGACCAGATTTCTTTAAAGGTGCAAGTGAAACCAGAGAAAAAATACTTTCTTAATAAAATTCCTAAGACCTTTTTATTCTGATGAAATTTATGAAAAGCAGATGTCCCATATCTTTCCCTGATGAAAAAGCCACCCCAATCCAAAGTCATGCGAAGCCATTTATCCTTTTCACAATATCTGTAAGATATGGAGGAAGCTGGCTCTTTTACAGGCTAAAGTCATGTTCACAATATTTATGAGATTAAAAGAGGGCTTGTGCACACAAAAATCAAGATTCGTGTCTTTTCTGAAGAACATTAGTGCGAATGACAAGACACAATAGACCATTTAGCTACAAAAGATGGGGAGGATATAGTAGGCTACTAATGAAAGCATTTGAGAACATCAATGTCAGTAAGTGCATTTATATCTATTTTAATCATCTACTATTCTCTGCCTAATTTTCTATGACAGTTAAATAATCTGAACAGAAAATAGAAGATGCTTAGAAGAGGAAAATGCTGGATCTATTTCCAGGATCTTTTCTGTTATCTCCTAAGCTGCAGCAAAGGGCATATTTTACTAGCATTCAGAGCTGAGTCTCTAACCTGGAGAAGTAACTGAGGTTTTCCAGCTTTTCCAAGCTCCTGAATGGCATGCAGAATTTACAAAGCCTCAGCAACATGTTACTGTCACTCCAGCTGGCAACTAGCTTTGCCTATTAAAATATAACACACTCAGGGAGGAAAGTTAGTTATTTCAACAAGAAGTGCAAAGACCTGCACCTGGAGAAGAACAGCCCCAAGCACTAATATCTGCTGGGGGCTGAGCAGCTGAAAAATCAGCCATGAGCCACAAACCTGCCCTTGCTGCAAAGACAGCTAAAGGTCTCCTGGGCTGCATTAGGCAAAGCACTGGCAGCAGGTCAAGGGAGGTGATCTTTCCCCTCTACTCAGCACCAGTGAGGCCACACGTGTAGTGTTATGTCCAGTTCTGGGCTTTCCAGTAAAAAAATATGTGAACACGCTGGAGAGAGTCCAACATAGGGCCACAAAGATGATGAAGGGACTGGAGCATCTCTCCTATGAGGAAAGGCTGGGAGAGCTGGGCCTGTTCGGCCTGGAGAAGAGAAGGCTCAGGGGCATCCTATCAATGTGTATACACAGCTGTAGGGAGGGCTTAAAGAGGATGGAGCTGAGCTCTTTTTGGTGGTGCCTGATGACAGAACTAGATACAATGGGCACAAACTGAAACAGAAGAGGTTCCCCCTTTGAACATCAAGAAGCTCTCTTTTACTGTGAGGGTGACTAACAATGGCAACTGGCTCTAGGTGGCCCTGCTTGACCAGGGGGCTTGGGACCAGAAAACCTCCAGATCTCCCTTCTACCCTCAGTTATTCTGTGATTCTGTGACATCAGTTGATTCCCCACATAAACAGAATACATCACCTCGCTTCAACAAATAGCTCAGTGGTATCTTATTAAGCTATTTATGGCATTTAAATAATTATAAAAATATTTTATAGAAGTAACAAAGTTGCAAAACCAGTAGCTAGTAAAGACTATAAGCTTATGATGATTAAAAAAGAAATAGCTGAAGTGTGTGGGTGTGCATATATATATATATATTTGTAAACTAGTCAAATGCTTTAAAAACTTATGTCCCTGGATGGAAGAGGTCTTAATTGCAGACCACTTGGGCCATGTCACGTCAATATTTATGCATATAAAATCTACATCTAAATGCTGCTGTGTAAAGCTTAACACATTTGCTTTCGTGGGAGAAGTCTTTGTTATTTTTAACCACTGACCCAGCAATATATTTTCTGTGAGTTCTAACAAATCATCTATTCAATTGAATGCTATGGAGCTTCAAGGGAGAAGATTAAAGGTAAATAACCACTTCACAGAAAATTCAAATTTTTCTTTGGAAAGCTAAGGTTATGGGATATACGAAAATATGTCAAGTCAATTACGGGGAGAAAGCACAGGCAGTTCTTGCTGGAAGTCACTCTAGGATACTTGCGCAAATACATATTCTCTGAAGACTGCTTTTGTCTACTTGTTCCAGTTGCATTATCCTTCTGGGCAAAGAGAGCAGAGCACAGGAACAGTAAGCCTGGATGATACAGCACAGACACACTAAATGGTCTCGACAACTAGAAGGTAGTTTTTACAGTACCTTACGGTAAGACCTGCACACAATCGTACTACTTTGAGAAAATCTGCCTAGTTTACTCAGAAATTTCTGTATGGTGGAGATATACTCATCAAAACTAAATGGAACAGTTGCTTCCATGGAAAAATGTGCTGGTTTTAAAGAGACAAAGGCAGAAATTCAACACATGGTTTGGCAAAGATGACATTCCCTTGTATCCAAAATTAAAGATACTTTCTCTCAAGTACTAGTCAAGTGCCTGGGCCAATTCCATTGACCTCCAGAAAGGCAGAAAGTATAAAACTTAACAGGAATTGTCCAACCTTCCTCAGCTATAAATTTCTAGAACTACCACAGCTGCACACCGAATTTGTGGCTGTTTATTTTACCCCAGGTAAAAAGTTCAACTCCATTTGACTCCTTTAAAAAGACAAAACCACTAACTGGAAGGTATGGATAACCAAAAATAGAGGAAACATTTTTCTTCAGAAAGAACATCTCTAGTTTCCCAGTCCTCGGTGTACTTCTCTGCACAGATAGTGTCTGTATTTATAACCAAGTGGACATCTCTAGTGCCTGTTCTCAGGAACAATCAAAACCCAGGCTTACACTAGCGAGTCATGAAGTAGAACATCACAGTAAATAGTGACCACTAAGACATTTGTTACCATAATGTACTCCTATGTGAGCTAAAATGCTACTGTAGACAGATCCAGGACAGTTTACATTGACTGGATTAAGCAGGTTTGTCAACTGGTGCAAAACCCAATTATCCTGAGGATGAGCACCACTGATGACAATTCCTCATCGTTCTCTATACCAGGTCACTAAACTTGGTCTGTCCTGGTCCGGATAAATCCTAGAGTGCTTTTTCATTTACCCATGCTTCAACATCCCTATTTTCCTTTACTAGGGAAAAAAAAAAAAGGATTATAACCACACTTATGCATGATCTCAATTGCATCAACTGCTGCCAGTACTTTTGCCTCTAAGAAGATGAGTAGAACTGCTTCCCATGAAGCAGACTAAAACTGCCACCTCCATGACCAACAAGCAATTTCAAAAGTTTTCTAGTGTAACGTACTGGGGGACTGAGTTATAAGGTAATCACTGTTCTTACTTGACATGAACTATACCGTTCTGTGCAATGCCAGTCCAATACCCTTGGTACCCTTACAACATAATTTTAACAAGCTTTTGACACATTCAATGTATATCAACTTCCCTTTATTATTCCGACACCTCAATGTGGCAACCCAACTTCAAATAAAGGTACAGAAATTCTAAGCATTACTTCATGATTTTGGATATTTTTTGAAAGTAGAATACTTCCCTTCAGCTAAATGTCCCCCCCTCTACTCTGCCCTGGTGAGACTGCATCTGGAGCACTGTGTCCAGTTCTGGGTTCCCCAGTTCAAGAAGGACACGGGACTGCTGGAGAGGACCTAGAACATCTCATGAGGAGAGGCTGAGGGACTTGGGTCTTTTTAGTCTGGTGAAGAGAAGACTGAGGGGGAATCTGATCAACATCTATAAATACTTAAAGGGTGGGTGTCAAGAGGATGGGGCCGGTCTTTTTTCAGCAGTGCCCAGGGATAGGACAAGAAGTAAAAGGCACTAACTGGAACATAGGAAGTTCCATCTAAACATGAGGAGGAACTTCATTAGTTTGAGGGTGGCAGAGCACTGGAATAGGCTGCCCGGGGAGGTGGTGGAGTCTCCTTCTCTGGAGACATTCAAAACACGCTTGGACAAGTTCCTGTGCAACCTGCTCTAGGTGGACCTGCTTTGGCAGGGGGTTGGACTAGATGATGTGATGATCTCCAGAGGTCCCTTACAACCCTGTATCATTCTGTGATTCTGTGATCTTAAGACAGAAAGTACAAGGAAGAGTTACAGAAAAACAAGGCACTGAGAAGTCCCATTGCAGTCTAAAGGATGTTACAATTTATATACTCAAAACACAACATTTTAAGGGAGAAGACGAAGAAAACAATCACAAAAGAAATGGCACCAAAAAGACAGACACAGAATTTGCTTTTCCAAAGCCAAAAAGAAATGGCACCAAACAGGACAGACACAGAATTTGCTTTTGCAAAGCCCCCAAATATGTGTTTTGGTTTTGTGATACAAATCTCCAAGCCATAACTGCTGTCCTCGTGGACTGTCAGCCTGTGGCAAGTAGCTGATGCTCTCAAAACTTCTTAAGAAGGTTACCACAGAATAAATGGAGAACAGCATTCTAATTCAACTCATGGCAAGAAATTAGCAGCTAGGAACAAGAAATCAACAATTAGTCTTATAAAGGCTGAAAGATCAGAATCAGCTGATGTAATGATAACTTTGCCCCTAGATAGATGCAGACGAACAGGTACAGGGACCTAATGGTTAATGAGGAAGCATTAAAAGAAAGCAAGTCTTTAGATGCCTTTAATCTGCAGCTTGCCCTATATTTAGTGCTTTTTCCAAAAATGCTTAAAAATATCATCACAGGAAGTTGTGAACCAAATGTCAAGAGGCAAATTCTTGCCTTTTTTTTTTTTTTTTTTTTTTAACGTTACGCTGTAGCACACAAATACTTGAAATAGCACATGATCCACAGCACACTGTGCGCAACTGAATGCAAACACTGATCTGGGGTGTGTTTGTCCTCTCTCCCAGCTATGTAATGTGAGTGTGGCATCCAGAACACGCTGCAGAACAGGACAGGGACAGTGGAACAGAATAATAAAATAATAATAGCGTGATTTTATTTGTCAAGGGACAGATAAAATCATATTCTTTTACTGATGGTTCATAACTGGGTGTTTCAGAGAGTAGTTACAATACTGCTACGGTAGGCGGTGCTGAGTATTTCATCAGTGGTGGGCTAGAAAACAGGCAGCTGAGGACATCAGTTTGGAAATGGAGCAGCGACGACAAAATTAAAAATTCAGCCCACTGCCTGCCCATTTGACTGATGTGCAAAGCTCTGACGTAGCTCCTGATTCAGAAGCTGTGCCTGCTGTGCTACTCCCAGCAATAAATTGCCTTTTACATACATGGATAAACAGTCTAATCAAATAAGGATTTAAAGCAGGATGTGCTCAAAGGAACTGCTGATTTCTCTTAAAGCCTAACATTGCTCTCTCTGAGCTTTTGTACATATTAAACAGTATATGAGATTTATCAGAGGGAAAAGGTGAGTACAAATACCAAGGTAACCAAATAATCTGCTCACCTAGAGCATGCAAATAAATACCTCTTCTCAGGTTTTTTGTGCCACTCTCCTATTCACGGGGCATACTGCTGCCTGTGAGAACACCATTTAACACCAAGACTGCATCAGCTGTTGAGAGTGACCTGGTGGTTTGTAGGCCATTTGCATCATTGCCCCTAGAGAAATCATTTGCAGCCAGAATGCCACATGGTCTCCTACAGAAATGACCCGTTCATGCTTTCCAAGCTTTGACATAACAGTTATGGTCAGACAGCCCTTCTTCTGCACCTCTTACACTGATCTTTTTTCCCCAACCCCAACATAAACGAAAGACAGCCAGCAGTGTTCTTCCTTACACATCTGGAATTTGCTGCTACAATACATGCCTGTCACCCTAATGGGGTGTTTCAACAATACACACTGGTCAAATGCTTAGCAAAAAATTCCTCACTTCATCTAAGTGCTACAGGTCTTCTTATGCATCTACGTACTCCAATCGAGACATCTTCTGGTGGTGAACACCTGCAGATAAAGACTACAACTCTCTTAAATTTTACCTTAACTTCCTGCCACCATCTCTGCTGGAGTTCCGAAAATAATCAGAAGTTTTAAAAAGCTGTGTTTAGAGTAGAAGCTGGATTCCATAATTTGGATTCTGTACCTTGAAACCATGGCTGCAAACCCACCTTTGTGGTAGGAACTTCAAACATATCCTGCATTCTAAAGGAACTTCAAATGTCCAACTACTGGACTATGATTCATCTGATCATCAAACATTAATTTAAAAAGTTTTCAGATTGTTGAAAAAAACATTCTCTATGCAGCTACAGTAATAACTCTAGATTCTGATTCATGTAGTTCAAATTTATTGCTTAGCATAAAGACTTCAAAAAAAACAACTGTGCACCTTATCTGCAGGCCCATATACTTTCCAATGACAGCATACCACCTATTTCTCATGGATGAACCGTTAGTAGTGGACTGTCAGGAAGACATAAGGGAAATTTTAATGTATTTATAGTTCAGTAACTCAAAGACTAATTAAATCCCAAGACCTGAGATTCAAATTTGTCAACAGCTAAATATGGAGACACTGTGTAAAATAGGGCATAATATTTCTAGCAATGAGAAAATCTAGTAAAAAGCAGAACCTTATTAGATACCAGAGGAATTAAACCCATGGTACAAATTCACAGGAAACTAGATCTCATTTATTTTGCTGCTCACAGAACTGTTTCTTCAATTTAGGGAAAAAGCTACCTTTGTCAGAGCTGCATCTTCTAAAGCAAAGATTATTCATTCCATAAGGTGAAAACTGTTTGTGCATAACTCTGCAATAAAGTGTGGGAACTAGAAACTGAAAATATAATGAACAAAAAAACCAACCCTGAACTAAAACAGTAGCCATCTAACTTATACCCCAGGCTAAGAGAAGAACTACTTTCAACTATGCTTCCTTACATGTAATTTATTATTCAGACACTGTGTGTCTGAGATGCTCTTGCCTAGGTTATTTTTCAACTTTTCCACTGACTCAGACTTTTTAAGTCAATTGTTCTAACTAAAGGTATTTAATGAAACATTAGTCTTTTTAATGAGAGTTGTAATGTTTCTTGGGAATGCTACAAAGTGCAATTTTATTAGTATTTTACTTCTTCACAAATCTGCAGCCATAATAGATTTCCTTTTCCATGGGTTTTGGAATAGTACAGAGACTAAGAAATTCAGTAATTTCAGAACAGAATTTGAAACAGACTGATGAGTGCTCAAAGCTAAAAGGATACTGTCTCCTTTAACAGATGGGAATGATCTCAACAAACTTTCATTGAAACCAATATGAAAAACCAAGTATACAGCCAATGTTATCAACAAGGAGCATGTTCACACTGAAAGAGAACAGGCTTTTTTTCCATTACTGAAAACTATTTTATCTAGTTCAGCCCAGATCTGATAGTGTCTTCTTTAATTTTTGCTGCCTGGTAACTCCCAGTATGAGAACGTATTTTTCATTGCTTTAAATGTTGCAATGCTTTGAAGAATTTTTAGTCTACCCAAAACCACCCAGAAATCAAGGTAGGCAAAAAGTCTAGAGACTGCGATAGACTTTTTCCTTGAGATATCTTAGCTTCTCTCATCTTATTGCAAAATATCCTACTAATTTCAGGCTCTTTTTCCCCCTAAAAATTAGTATTACATTTGAGATTAGGAGTCAGATTTTTGTAAACCACTTAGCAGTTAATAGACTTTTACTCCCATGTCACTTCAAAGTCTCTGAAATCCGCATTCCATTTCAGCATTTAGGAGGGAGAAGAAAATTTAGAAGAATGTCCTCACTAACAAGTATTAACATTACCAAGAATAGAAGGAATTGAAACTTTAAGCAAAAAACCCAAGGGAATGATGGCCGTGCAAAAAGAAAACAAACTCTGTATTCTCCAAGACCTAGTGGTTTCAGCATCTCCTTTGCTACAGAAATGATACATTTTCAAGTGATCAATAAGGCGGTGGGGTTTTTTTTTTCCCCCAAATGACTGCCTACTACTACAGACTGAGACTGTTGATGGGGCCTAGTACTTGTGGAGCACAGAACACATGGTGAAAGATAATTATTACTTTAACTATCTTTTTTTTTTATTCCCAACCCCTTCCCCAGCTTCCTGATCTCATCCCCAGCACTCTGAAGCCATCTCAAAAGTGGAAGCACGTCTTTCTAACCTGTGCTCTGGGAAAATGAATCCACTACTACTCCTTGTTCACCCCCTCCCTGTGTCCTAAAGGCATCCTATTACCATAACTGCATGCCCCTCTTCCATGATTTAAAGAAATCAGTCATTTACTTAGTCAGCTGAAGCTACTTACTTGTGAAACTGACCCATTTGCCATGAATGTTACATCTTGCGAAAAAAAGCTGTTCTAAAAGCAACAACTGTGCCCATCTCTGACTTTTGCACTCAACCACGTGTTATTATTGTTCTTAAAGAAGCAGATTAGCAGTACGATGCCCAGAGCTGTGGCTGTATCTGAAAGGAATACAGGCTAATATCGTCTGGCTGCAACGGCAGGACGCAGCAGCCCGAGTGCTGTGATGGGGGAGAGAACCCTCGGTGGCAATGCCACAGCAAACAGCAGGAACCTGAACCGGAGGAAATACCCTTCTCCCTCGCAGCTACCTGTGACTAGCTCACAGCCCGGCCCGTGTGCTGGAAAAAATGGGAGGGGGTACCCATTGGACCAGTTAATCAAGAATTAAATGCACGACCAGTAAGATACTGCCAAGTTGTACTTTGCAACTTCTCAGGTGGTTGGGTCTGCAAGCAATTTTTTAGCTGGGGGGTTTCCAAAATGTCTGCATCAGATAATAAATACTTATTTATATACTTACTTACTTATAAGTAAATACTTATCACATAAATTACATACCCAAACACAGGAAGGATTTGTTAAATCTCATTGTCAATAGCCGCTTCCATATAGAATAGTCTCCAAACGTAAATGAAGGCATTTCAGGGAAAACATTTACAACGATATGATGATGCCACTGGATGGGCTATACAGGACTTGTCTTCTAACTATTCATAATTTGATCTATAACTTAAAAACATTGGCAAGCTTACTCCCCTATTTTTCAGCTGGAACACTGTATCAATAGAATTAAGATGTCGCATTTTAGCTTTCAGTAGTAATTTCTCATCACAGAATTATTTCCCTTTTTCTACATTAATAGTTTGCATACCAACTTCATCCTGGATCTCCTCCGCCACAGCAGGCACATTGTAGAGGAAGGAGAGAGACTGGTTCATGCGTTCATAAATCACACGTAGGTGTGTCATAACCTATGGAGATAAAAGCATTTTGAGGGAAATACTACCGCTAATTTGACATTATCAGGAATTTTACACGTTAGAGACAGCAAGACAGTCTTTGCTTGTGTTTGGTGTAAGATTTTAGTACTCTCTATGCACTAAAAATGTCAAATCTATTGCAAAACTCACCTCTCCTATAGCCGCTACAAAAATAGTGTTCTAGATGCTCTTCCACAGCAACTATGTGAAATACTATGGGAATGCAGTAATTTAAAGTAGAGTGTTACATTTTCTGTGGGGCACAGCATGTACACAAGCAGCTATTGTGGCAGAAATACACAGCTTTATTTACCCTTCAGTAACATTTACATTCGCCCATACCCATCAGTTATCGCCCATATCCATAACATACAAGCCAAGCATCAAAATGTTTCAGCTGGGGTTTTTTTTTCTTCATTTTTTAAAATCTTTATTGCAAAAAGAAACATGTCTCTGAAAAAGCTGCAGCGTTCTTGGTAAAAACATCTGCAAATGTTTTCAGCTGAAATAAAAAATATTTCTACCCAGAAGCTGTGCCACAGCATCCCAGGATACTCTCCACAAGTATCACCTCTCTGAAAGAGAAATTGAGGTGCATCTTAGAAGACTGATGGGGCAATTAGCCCTAAAGAAGAAAATGGCTTGCAGAGAGCAATTTGAATGAAGAAAAATGTTATGATTTCTTCAAATTGAAATACAGTATTTATGCCTTTGAAAAAAATATTTTGTTTTCCATTTTCCACTGAAAAAAATTCCCCGTTAGATCCTCAAGCCTACATTCCCCCAACCTTCTGACCAATTTATGGAGCAAAGACACTGTAGAAATACTCATTCCTGTGATCATATACTAAGCAACAGACTGCACTCCTTGCATCTGAACATCAGTTTCCATTCTTCACCTGTACTGCCACACAATATGTAGCCTGCAAAATTTCACTGCTTTTTGTTATTAAATACTCCAGTGTTTCCAGTGTTGGAGAAACTAAAAAAATGATGTTAGATGCAAAACCACATGCTTTAACGTTAAAGACTAGGGAAAGACCACCATCACTGCAGTAGGCTGCTGTAAGTGTGCATTTCTAACTCTAGAAATTTCACTACACCATGATCTCATTTTCTGCCTGGAATAGATGTTTGAGAAGACTAATAAGCAAAGTGTGCCATTCAGGGAGGTGGATGGTTTTGATTTGGCTTTTAGTGATGCCACTCAGCTCAAAAACCATGACTGGAACAGAGCTTCCCAGTGCATCCTGCAGAGAGAACAGCAGCAGATTCTGCAGATTACGGCACACTTTTTTTACAGTTTACCCATTGTGCCTGCAATTTTAATTGCTGTTTTGAAAGCAAGCTAGATCTTTTCCTTTTATTCTTTTCATTTCTATCTCGCCATCTCTCCATGATTTATGAAGGCAACATAAAAGCTACTCCAAAACATACACCTTGAGGACTGCAGTAACATTCAACAGTTTAAATGCCACGAACCATAGTGCCTACTTTAAAAGAACATGTTAAACTTGAGTGCATCACAGTAATCACATTTATAGACACCACAAGTACCCCTGCACTGACTATAGAAAGGTTGGTTGAAGTCAGGTGGCTATGCCACTCCAGGTTCTGACACTTCAGCTAAGGGAAGCATAATGTGTGTTGTTGCTAAATCTATTACTGACATTTTCCCAGCAGTATTGTTTACCAAAGCACTGATAAAGGCTCTGGGCATTAAAACTGACTCACTGTTTGGATTGACAGAAACCTCTTTTGAAGTTTGTTTCAGAAGACAAATTATACCCACCCTACTCCATTGTCATTTTGCCTTAATCTTCCACCTGAAAGCAGATTATTTTTCATTGCACCTAAATCTGTCCACAGAAGGGAGTTGGGTATTTTTAAAAAAAAATAGGTTGACATAAACTTCACAATGGTTACAAACTAACACAACCCCATTAACCCTCAGTGGAGATTACCTGAGATCTGATTTGGGCAGCTTTCTTTGGGTCCACCATGCGGACATGTTCAAAGTGTTTGAGAGTATGTTGTCTGTCTTTCTGCTCAGCACGTACATACTTCTTCAACATGTTGAATACGTGACGAGGCTATAGAGAAGAAATAGAGAGGAAAAAAAATCAGTTCAGTTTAGAACACCACATTTTAGTTGCTTGCACTGGACATGCATCCCAAACAAAAAGCCTTTGGCCAGCTGGAGCCTACAGCTATCTACTGAAGGGAGGTCTCACTACTACAAGGAACATCCACTCACTCAACCATTTGGCAGGACACACCATTGAATAGTACTTGTAGGTAGTAGATAGTCTCTGGGGAGTGTGTTCATATTTCCTCCCTGACCATAAGGGGAAGTTTGGCTGTTGCATTTTCTTGTCCAACCGCTATACTATTGTCCTAAAAAGACAGGCAAGAGACACGCTAATGTACACCCAACATCAATTTCCTTTGGGCTTTGCTTCCATTCCCTACATCAGACTCTACTACTCTTCTCCCTCAGCTCAGGAAGCTCCCATGATCCAAGCTCACAGTTTTGCAACCTCTATTACCACCAGGCAAATCCCTTCCAGAAGATCCCCTGAAACCTGGACTCCATTAGAAGCATTTCAAAGATTCCCATATACGTTCTCCTATGCTGAATACTCAACCTGTATCAACATCTGTCAACTACTGTTAAACTTTAGCCACAAAAAAGATTTTAATTGGTAAGTTTTCTCAACAGTAGACTGAATGAACGCATTCAGATTCAAATCAGATGGTAACCTGCCCAACAGCTGCACAGAAGACCATGTGAAAGAACTACTCTAAGCCAAGAAGTAATCATCAGACTTAACTGCAAAATTAAAAATAAATAAATAAATTAAGAATTCAAGATGTCTCTATCCTGTCACTACTGCTATGCAACCAGGGAGAAAGGAAGAGGAACCACTGAGCAGAGGTACAGAAAGTAGATATCCAGAATATACAACTGACTGAAAAGCCATAGAATCATATGGGGTTGGAAGGGACCTCTGGAGATCATCTAGTCCAATCCTCCCCACTGGAGCGGGTCTACCTAGAGCAGGTTGCACAGGAACTTGTCCAGGCGGGTTCTGAATGTCTCCAGAGAAGGAGACTCCACCACCTCTCTGGGCAGCCTGTTCCAGTGCTCTACCACTCTCACAGGAAAGAAGTTCCTCCTCACGTTTAGGTGGAATTTCTTATACTCAAGTTTGTGCCCATTTCCTCTTGTCCTGTCACTGGACACCACTGAGAAAAGACCAGCCCTGTCTTCCTACCACCCTCCCTTTAAGTATTTGTATGCATTGATCAGATCCCCCCTAAGTCTTCTCAAGACAAAAAAGACCATAAGAAAAAAGGGCCACCTACGCGGTTCTTCTGAAAATACTCAGCTTGGGTGCTAGACTTTCTAAAAAACTTAGCATATGTATATATCGCAGGTGATTTTAATTAGTAAAAACAATTAAACATATGCCTTAAGGCACATAATTGACTAAGAACAAAAGAAAGGTCTGTACTTGAAGGGAACATGAAAATATACACAGGCCGATTGATGGTAGAGCAGTGAAGACTAAGAAATGTGTATTCCTATGTACTTTCCTACACTGTACAAAAATACAGTGCCAAAACAGGAAAGTGTTCTCTAGCATTCAGCTAAGACATTCATTTTTAACTCAGTGTTTATGACAGATTCTGGAAATCCACCCCCTGCTCTCCTTCAGTTCCACTTATCCTGTTGTTTTTGTCCATCCCACCTGAAGCTGCTAAGCAGAGAGAAGCATGAAGCTGATGTAGGTGAGAAGAAAGAGAAAGGTGACCTTACTGTGCAGCAAATTAAAGAATGAGCAGAAGTGGTGAACAGCTGGTCTGGGCACTGGCAGGGATGCAGGGAAGAGGGTGGGGAAGTGACAAAATAAGCATCAGAGGCTCCATGCACAGCTTTTCAAAGCAGGAAGAACCGTGGGCGAAGTTGAAGCTTTAAGGAGTTAGATTCATGGATAAATATAGAGCCTAAACTAATTTAACATTTACACAAGTGATGAATACTAAGCTACGAAGTCCAAAGATTTAAGAATCTCTTCAGCTTAAGAGAAGCAGCAGATTTAAAAATGTCTGAGGAAAGTAAACCAAAGGTTTTGTGAAGATTTGTAAGATAGAGAGATGAGAAGCCATTCCCTGCCAAAGGATTAAACTCAGTGCCCTACTACTGAATTCATGAAGCAAATAACCCCAAGTCCCAAAAGCCAAGCACCCTGGGATCAAGTTGCAAGAAACTGTGGACAAATGTTGGAAAGTAAGTAATCCTCACAACATTATGGCAAAACAAACTGAAATGCCAACTGTAAAGCTTTGTAGGAACAAAGGCTAGAAGACTAGAAAGCTTAACAACAAACACATTTTGAAGACAGAGAATGTGATTACCTTTCCTGACTCCTCAGCTTTCCTTGTCCCCAAGACACATCACGATAGCAGGTTCAGACAGATTGGATTTCTTCATGAGATATTCCAATTTAAGTGCCATGTCTAACACCAGAGGAGTATATTTTTTTGTTTTCCCTCGGTATTTTTGCATTCACTCCAATATGTCAATGAAACCTCTACCTTAAGAGTCACAGGCAGATTTATTAATAGGATAAAAATCTTTAAGTACCTGTCAAATACCACCACTATCAGTAGAAGTCACTTGGGTAAACTGGCCCACTTCCAGTGCCTTTTATAACACTGCAAAACACTTCCAGAACCTGAAGGGGGCCTACAGGAGAGATGGGGAGGGACCCTTTATCAGGGAATGTAGTGATAGGATGAGGGATAATGTTTTTAAATTGAAAGAGGGGAGATTTAGGTTAGGTAATAGAAATTCTTTACTGTGAGGGTGGTGAGACAATGGAACAACCCAGAGAAGCTGTGGATACCCTGTCCCTGGACATATTCAGGACCAGGCTGGATGGGGCTTTGAACAGTCTGGTCTAGTGGGAGATGTTGGCAGGGGGTTGGAATTAGATGATCTTCCCTTCCAACTCTAATCATTCTACAATTCTATGAAAATGCCCCAAACTTATCACTATAAAGGAGGAACGTATATGCATGCCTCTAGCATGTCCAGCCAAGAAATCTTCCTGTGATGGCAGCACAAACCCTTAATTCAAGTATAAGACAATGCAGAAAAAACATTAAATGCAAATTGTTTCCCTACAGGGGCAGCAACTTTCATTTTTCTCAAGGGAAAAAAAATAAAGCCACTAGAAAGTCGCTGTATGTAGGTAGACATAACTGCCTGAAGTCCCAGTCACACCGGATCAGGTCAGACCTCCAACCTTCCTAATAACTTTGCAATGCTACTGCCTCATAGCTTCAGGGCTGTGGCTGATGGCTTAAACTGCCAGAGCTGGTGACAGGCAGTGACAGCTCTCCACTGGGCTTTGCATACCTGAATGTGCCATAAACGAGGACCTAGTTTTATAGCTGAATGTAACTTTAATAGCAAAAACCCCCTACCATATTAATTGAACATTTTCTCCTCCATGCCTAGAACTGTAGACCTGCTGCTTGCAGAGTTTTAACAAATTTGCATATCAGCAAAAGCACTTCTCACCCCAAGTCACACCTTCGCAATGTATTACACACACGTTCTTTAAATGTCGTTATGGAGTAAAATGGTTCTGCTTAAAAATCCCACCCATACAAGCATTTTTTGCAGAGATACTTTCAGCAGGATTTTCCCCCAAATTTAGTACACTGAACAGTGACATGAAACGTGATGGTAGAGGCAAGGGGTCACAAAAAACGGTCAAGCACAGAGGTGAGGGGAGGCTCCGCAGGCTGAGGAGATGCTATCAGACCCTGTGTCTGAAGCTATTATATCCATGGCTGCCTACTACTTTGACCCTGTGCAGGAACCTTCAGATTAAATAAATGAAAGCGGTGCTATTATCAGCTAAATTAAGTTCCTGAGGTCTGAGCTCTGACACTGTCTACAGCAGAAGATCAAATGGCTGACGCATCCCAGGGCCAGCTTGGCACCTCTTGCTCTTCATAAATAATGTACCAACAACCAAAATTCATTAAAAAATTCTGGATTTAGCACTTGGAATTCTGCTTCGTGTTTTGCCAGGGAAAACTCAATGAATTCACATCTGTTTTCATCTAATAAAAACCATCTTGCAGAGTAAGTAACTTGTATCAGCCACCAGGGGTGACCTAAGCCTCATAAAATAATTCCACTATTTTCAATTGTCTGTCCTTGTTTTGTTGGCTTTGTTTTCAGCCTTCGTCTGAAAGCCACTGGGATACTCCCAATATGACTTCTGTTATTCCCATGTTTTTAGTCACACTGGCTGATGCTGCTGGCAACTGTCATTTATCCAGTGACAAGAAGGGTCAGCGACTTCTTAAGCAACAGGATCCAGCACGAAATCCAGAATGCATGTTGTTTCACAAGTCCTTAGTTTCATGGAACACACATTAAATGCAGAAAAAAAAGACAGAAAGCATCTAATAAGATGCATGGTGGGCACAGCAGGGTGAAGCAGTGCGAGCCCTGCTGTTACATGCTCCTTCCAAGTATTTCAAGCACACACTGTCACGCTGTTTGCTCCCATCCCAGTTACCATGTGCCCTGGTCTGAAGATTCAACCTGGTAGTCCTAACAGCTGGTTAACAGCTTTCCAATGATACAAAGACACAAACCCAAATGAAGCAGAAACTGCTGATGGCTGCTTGGCTACCTGGTAGTGAGTTCCAGCCCCACTGACTCAGTAATCCTGTGCCTTTACCTCAGGTTGCATCAGCATCGAGATAAGTTACTCCCATAAAGGAATCATACATGAGATCTAAAATGACTGAAAACCAGTTTCTAGTAAATTAAATACATACACATAAATACGAGTACATATGCATCCAGATGCCTCCACCACAAACTCTATGTTGTTCCTGGTTTACTATTTCAGCTTTTAAGGGAGTGATGAAACAGTGCAATTTCATTGAGCTTGGTAAATGGAATCATCAAATGTAGTTTGGATTGATGCAAATATAATTTAACACTCTCCCCATGGAAATCCAAAATACTTACTACAAAGAAACAACACAAAAATGGTATTAAAGCACTTCTGTGTATTTTGAATATAACTTCTCAGCTCTGTGCCTTGGAACTTCCCTGTGAAGTTCTGAGCTGGCTTGTCATTTTGATAAAAATTATCCGTAAATCAGAGAGAAAAGTTTCACAATGCTGTTTAATCTTGCCTTTAGAGAAAAATCAATCACCAGTCCTTTCTGATTACTGCTCTTGAAATGTGCAACAATCGCTGCTTTTCATTCACTTATTAGGAATACCTTCTATACCATATTAGGTATATATTTTATCTACGTTATTAACTTGCGGGTCATGTTTGACACAGGCATAGTAGTTCATTTTAGGAACATTCAAGCAAGCCTGGCTAGGGTAAATGCAAGTCTCTTCACTCACTGGTGAGACACAACTAAACCCCCATCCAGATACCCTTCATGTGGAGTTCAAGATGCTGCCTCATAATTTCTGTAAATTTTTAACAAAACATGTTACTCTACATATCACAAATACATGGCTCTAATGGTACTCAGAACTTCCCTTTGTCTACCTTCCCAAGAGCTTTTCCTGGAGCAGAATAAAATGAAAACAGTACTTGATTCAATTTCATTATTTGTTTTTTCAGGATTTGAACTTACTCAACTTTGACAAATTAAGACAGATTTTCCTTCTGCTCGCTCTTTTAAAACTTAGCATTTTAGATATAATGAACCTGCCATGGTTTTGCAGAGATTAATACCCATCTGGAATTGCCTCTTCTGTCTTTAGTTCACTTGTACAAAAAAAACCCTACTGGCAAGGCTAGGTGTATGACTATACCATATGCTCAAGCCCACAGACTGGGGAAAAAACTAGACAGTCTGGTTTTCTTCATGTAGAAGCCTCAAAAGCTGCTTGAAAGCGGAGCTAAGTGACCACATTTCTCAGAGTCTGGATTAAAAGCAGAGCTGAAATCCATGCCGTGTATTTCACAAAATCCTACCAAATCAAGTATATGTGAGACATTCCACAGCTGTAAGTTTATGGGTTCAGAGGAGAGGAGCTCGAGGGTGGGGTATCAGAGCTGGACTGCTCTTTCCTATTGCACAGGAGGATTTTTATCACTAGATCAGCAGGAATGTTTTGGCTTGCTTCCAACTGCATATTTCCACAGCCACCTCACTGGACTCAGGAAAAGGCCTCGAGCCTCCCGAACGCAGAGGCACCAAAGTGAGGGCCCCTCTGCAGATCTCTCTCCCGTGTCCAAATAGTCAAAACTCGACTCGTTTCAGCCCCCACTGTGCTCGCTCCCTCTGAACGGACACTGTTCCCAGAGCACAAAAGCATAGCAGAGCACATTCTGAGGGCAACAAGAAAAAAAAAAAAAAGGCAAAAAAACCTGGAACAGATTAAGGTTGTAATGTAAGGGTTCATCCTAATAATCCCGCTGTTTGGCAATAATTGGCAACAAAATAGTGCCAAATTAGAAGAGAAGCATTTGAAATGGATTTTAATCATTATATGCTCACTTTACACTAACACAAAGTAAGGAGGTTCATGAATTACCTCTCAAAGTTTTCCTGTATGTTTCCTTGCTGTCAGACCTTTTATTTCACCACTAGGAGCTGGATTTCTTTTCTGCTTCTCTCTGCACCCCGCTATTGGCATCCCACAGAGAATACGCTTCTCTTACCAATGAACATTAAACAGTGGAGACATAAATCCAGCAAAATTTGACATGCATGTGAAAGAGAGAATACAAACAAATTACAGAATCAACCTGCTCACAGAGAATGACGGATTTGAACTCCTCTATTAAATTGCAAAATGAAAGGAAAAATTTCCAACTGTCTTAAAAACTAGAGGCATATTGGTTCCAGCTGCCACTAATCCTCCTTTTCTGTAGCGAGGCCATCAAGTAGGATGAAACAATACAGTATATTGACACTGGAGCCTGAACAGCTGCACTCCATTTTCAAAGGCAACAAAATATAGCAGCACAACTAAGCTGCATCAGGAATCAGGATCAAATTTTAAGTTTCTGGGCAGCCTGCATGACAGTGCTTCTGAGAACGGGACTACAGTACAAATATTTGGTTTTGCTCAAATTTGTTTTCTAGTAGACCTTGAAGCTATGCAATTTCATTTCTATATGCTCCTGGCTCTCCTGCTACCCAGAGCGATGCCCTGAAGCACTCATCTGACATTGGCATTGAGTAATCATCTGCATAACACCTGAAAAAACCCTGCAGTTACAACTTTTGGTCTTCTACAGAAGCTATTCATAGAGGATTCACAGAATTTTGTAGTTTTAGGAATAATTGCACCGAAACCCTCCAATTTTCTAGGACTGTAAGAACTTAAGGACTACACTACTGACACAGATAAAAGGTTCCCCTATGCCTGTATTTTGCCATCCTATAAGGAAAGCCTCCTCAAAAGGAGCAAGAAAATGATGATACTTCTCCTCACACAGCATTCCAGCTCTCCTCTGACCACAGAGCAAAGGTATTCCAAGCCACAGGAAGTATCTCTTCAGCTCCCCTGAAGAGGCTACCTGTTTGAACACAGGCACCACATAATCTGTGTATACACAGAAAACAAGAATTCCCAGGGGATGGGGATTTTGTCATGGAGAACTGTGGACCACATCCATGATTCTTATGATGGCACCAGGAGAGCCAGATTCGCTGTATTCCTGTGATAACTGATCTACAGGCAAAGAACTGGTCATGGATTTCTAGACATCCAAAAGCAAAATGAAATCCTGCTGCTTCAAGTGGGCTGCCAGAAGTCAAAAAAATCTTGGGAAATGTTCAAATTCAAGTAAAAGGCAGTATGTTGAAGTGATTAAACAGCACATGGAAAATACTTTTTGCACGCACACACACACACGTATATACATTATATATACACACCACACTCATGGTAACGCTCCTAGCTCTGTGCACTTGAATAAAAAAGCCCAACTTATTTTTCAATTTAAGACCAAGTTCTGCCCTTACAACTCCACAGAAAGACACTCTATACCTTTCAATATTCAGAATCTACTTTTATAGTAAACATACTAATGGCAAACCATGTAATTTGAAGCAGGCCGTGGAAGAAGGGGATCTTAAAAATATTTTTGGAAAACTCAAAAAAACCTCTCCCTTTTGGAAGACTACTTAACGAGTCACCAGTAAAGTTGACTTAGTCTCCCAACGACAAAACAATTGCATCAAATGTACTTTTAGTTTGCTAGGGAACTGCCAGAAAGAAATATAACTAGGGTCTCAGAGTTGAATTTTCCATTAATCCCATTTTCTCTTTGGCTTGGCAGCCAAATTTCGGATTCAAAGGGTATTCAGTTTTCTGGCTCCATATCCTGCAAAGCAGTTAGCAGACTGGATTCATTCATTAGGCCGTTCAGCTATCGTCAGTCACTCATAAGGTTTCACCCTCTGCCCCACAATAAAAGCAGACAAAATCTCCTGCTGAATTCAAGGTCATTGTTTTTCAATGTGCGTTGGCACACTTCTGAGCAGCAGTTCAAAGGTACATGCCTGAACTGTCAGTAACTGCAGAGCACAAAACCAAAAAATGCTGAGGCAGGGATAGTACCATCAACAAGAGGGGCAAAAGCACTTTAAAGACCTTAGTTTTTAAACTGTTTACCTCCATTAGTTTTGAGATGGTAGCACCTTCAGCTAATGTTACCTCCACGCTTGCTGCCTGCTCCTTTAAGAACAATTAGCTTTTGTAGGGACAAAAGGACAAAATATAGGATGCAAACACAGTCTTTTAACAGTACCTTCAAAACTGCCTTAATACTTATGAATCAAACGTTGTTCATTGATGCAGCCTTTCAGGCCTGATGATCTTGCACTGACATAGTAATCATATTATTTATTTTTACGTCCTGGGAGCTGACCACAAGCAACCCAAGCATAAAATGATGGTTGTCTTGGTCCCAAAGTTGGTGTTAACATTTTTACCCATTGCATTCTGCATGTGAAGTTCACTTCCCCCCCCAAGTGGAGATGCCATCTGCATTCCACAAACATGAAAGGTCAAGCTCCCTTGTGCTAGGAATGAAATTGCATATTTTCACAGCTCTAGAGACCATTCTGCTGATATGTGTGGTCCCCATTTCCACCTTCCACAATCTCAGATATTTGCAGAATCAAGCTGTCGACCTCATCCACAAACAAGTTCAAATCAAATAGTTTTTCTGGGATTACATTTGCACAAGGCTCAACTTTATAGCAACAGCTGACTGGCTAAAGCCAAACGTGAAATCATATTTTAGATGAACTACCCCAAACCACACCAGAAGAGAGTAAACACAACCTGCAGCCAGTCTACGCACTCACCTCATCTCACTCTCATTTCGGGCCACAGACTCCAGTTACCTAAAGGAAGCTGCATCCCAGCCTGTAACTCACTAATGTGTCTGCTAATGAGACACTTGAGTCTAAGCCCTTCACTCCCTCACAACAGTAGAGGTTACAACATGCATCTCACACTGGGATCAAACAACATCCTCTACTAATCCTCTACAGAATAGCTTCATTTTCCACAAATTACTATGTTGCAAAATACAGATTAACGCCTCATACAAATATTCTGAAGTCTCCCCATGACACTTCTACCCAAGTAAAATATTTTTATTTTACTTCGCGTAAAAAAAAAAAAAAGAGTAGTTTTGCACCATGGAGTGGAAAAAAAAGTTTGTTGATGATAAAGAACTAAGACGATGATCATTTTTCCATGCTCACCGAATAAGCACATTTCTTTTCAGAAGGAAATTAATTTAAAACATGTACTTCTACCAGGTTAGCTGTATTGAAGTAATTCCCCCTGTGAGGCCAAATTCAGGATTTAATGGCTACATTTCACACTGTTGACCCAAAAGTCATTTGGTAACATAATGTTATTTCCAGCTAGGAAGTGTTCAAGAGGAGAGTGGGATTTAAAACATTTGACTGTTTTCCCACAGTGTTCCTTCAGATTCTCTTCTTCTGGAGGTCACACACCTGTTATTTTGGTATTGAATAGAAACATCACAGATACGGAGTTATTAAAAATTCCATTCAATCCACATGCTGAACTTGGTGTTTACACCCAACAATAGCCATCACATCCAACACAGACAAATTTGAACTGCTGTAGCAGCTCTTCCATGGGGAACACACGCTCACTGCTCCATAGCTGAACCGTATCTGGGCTCACCTTCTTTTTTCCCAGGACAAACACAATGATTTTGACACAGCTGACAGAGCTTGTGGTACTGCACTTACCCTGGGTGGGACAGTCTGCAGGGCTGTGATATAGTTCTCCAGAGCAATGCGACGACGGTCATTCAGCATAGCTTCCACCCGTGCCATATGAGTCTCCACTAGTTGTTGTCTTTCATTCGCTGCTTCTTGTTCCAGTGATTCCACTTTCTCCTGGAAATGCTGAAAAAAACATCCATCACAACAGGAACAGCTGACATCAGGAGAGACCAGTGGATGTGAACACCCTCAACTGCAAATCACCAAAGGCTCTCTCCATGTCAGTCTGGCCTGCTCCCAGGAACTCTGCACTGAACGTACCTTTTACTGATTTCAGCAGGAACTGCTGGTGACCTGTGTTCCTGAACACCTGGACATATTTTCTTAAACGAATCAAATATTCCTGACATGTTCAACACAACCTCCAGTGAATCCTTCATTTGCCCCATGAGACAATGGTTCAACGCTAGAGAATTTTGCCTAAGGGAGGGTGGGCTTTGGCAAGTGTACACTCCCCTGACATCATGAAGGCTTTCCTAGTATCAGCATGACTTTATGAACAAAACTACATGGGGAGTTGAGGGGGGGAAACATTCCAACTTGAATGGAGCCACTAAAATTTCTTATGAACTGTCCACCAGCAAGAAAAATTGAGTCCAAAGTTATTCCAATAAAGGAAAAGATTGACTGGGTAAAATGCAGGGAGAACAAACCTATGAGATCTAGTATGTGATGCAATCTGGTTCTGAATGCTACCTTTTTATAGTTTTGCATTTAAATCATTCTAGCAATACTAAATAATACCTGACATAGCCACAGTGGGATCCAATGAGTTTCTGGCTTGCCAGAATTTTTGAATCATAGTATAATTCTGGATAAAATAATTTTTGGCAGAGCGTTTCTTTCAGATAAAACTGATGGCGATTCCTTCCTTTAAATCACATTTTCCATCTCAGCTTTAAGTTTAGGCCCTGCAGATTATATTAGCTTATCACGGCCTAAATTCTGAAAGGGGCCTGTGGGAACTGAGTTTTCAGTTCTCACCAAAGGCAGATCTAAATTAAAACAAAATTCTACCCCTCCACACAACCACGAGCCATGTTCTGCACTGCTGTTCCAGGGACTGGCTGCAGAGTAGAGAGACACCCAGCAGCCACCAACAGCTGGAAACGCAAACAGCAACAGCAAGAGCAGAGAATTATATTAAATCCCCATAGGAGTAGATTTTAAAATTGTACTGCACCCGGCGCCCCTTGTATTTTAACTTCATCCCCAGTTGGTAAGGTCGTGGTTGTGTTTTTCCTTTACCTGGATAACAGCTTTCTTGTCGGCCTTTGGCAAGTTCTTTGCTTGGCGTTCTGCCTCTTCCCACTCTCTCATGACCTAGAGAACAAAACAAGCAGCATGATTTGGGCATTCTCCCCTCCTGTCTCAGGGCTTAGCAACAGACAAGCACTGCAGCTCCGACAGTCATCCTTTTATATTCCTCTCCTCCTTTTATCTCTATTAAAAAAGCAGTTGCAACATTTAATGAAGGTAGGAAACCTGTTATTAAACTGCACAAAGACAGTGCTTCTGTGTCTGAACATTGTGTCAAGGTCTCACAACTCTGCTGTGAAGCAACATGGCCGCTAGACAGCCCTCAAGCGAGGGAAGTGGTGGTCTCTGTGGGTGAACACACCAACCCCTTTTCATCTCAGACAGAAATAAATAAAACCGTTTGCATCTACTGTATGTCCTTGGTCAAAAGGAGTGAACTTCAAATTTTAAGTGAGACTTTTTTTGGTACCTCGAAAAATTTTATATTTATTTGGACTATATCGCTGGCCTTTGAGTAGCACAGATGAAGAAATGCATGCAATTTGTGCTAGTCTGTCCAGAAATAGGTGTCCAACATGTCAAGAACTGAATATATTTATATTATATTTGTGTCTCAAGTACAACACTGCCAGAAAAATTATGTAGGACAACTTTCAGCAACGTTCCTTTCAGCAACATCAGAGGCCACCTGCTCCTGTAACACAGGGACAGGGCAGTATTTAAATAGTCAGGGAAAGAGTTACTCTTAACTTGCTTTCCATGACATCTGAAGCCTTCTTGTGGCTTTACTTGGGGACTTCACCCATTTCACACCTAGAGAGCAATCTCCTCAAATAACACATTTTATGCAGGAACAATTGCTCTCACTGAATGCAGTACACACAAGCAAGGTGTTTATTTGCGGGATTAGCACAATGTCAGAAGACGGAACCTAGAAGCACGTGTGACTGACATTTTACCAAGACCAATACCAAAGGCCAGACAAATTACACCTGTTTTATCTCACATCTGCAAGCTGAACCTCCACCACTCAACTCCTGTCTCAGGCTCCCCAGTTTTCCACACACTGGACGTGGCCATTCAGGCTTCTTGATAGACAGAGCAGAGAGCACTGGTGGTGCCCCAGAGTATCTGGCTGAGCCTGTGCCTTTAAAAAAAAACCAAAGACAACCAAACATGGGCTCAACAGAGACTTCTACAAGTCCCAGTCCTTGAAACATAATCTCTTCTCAGTCTTACATAGGGCTTAGACCCTAGTGATTAACCAGCCCATACAGATATCTGCACCCAAGACTGACTCAACATATGAGATTTTGCTGTCTAGTTTTCATCTTCCTTTTAACCCAAAGCCTAGGAATCTATTTCATGGTGGCAATAAATCAGTCATAGTAAAAACAGGTTAACTCACTGCCAGTGAATTTATTCATCTTTAAGAGATTTCGGCCTCAGTAACAGCCCAAGAGAGTGGAGACATATATTTTAGGAAATCATAGAATAGTTTGGGTTGGAAGGGACCTTAAAGAACATGTAATTCCACCCCCCCTTACACGGGCAAGGATACCTCCCACCAGACCAGGCTATTCAAAGCCCCATCCAAACTGGCCTTGGACACTTCCACAGATGGGGCATCCACAACTTTGCTGGGCAACCTGTTTCAGTGTCTCACCACCCTCACAGTGAAGATTTTCTTCCTAATATCTAATCACAATCTCCCCTCCTTCAGTTTAAAACCATTATCCCTTGTCGTATCACTATGCTCCCTGATGAAGAGTAGCTCCCCATCTTTCTTATAGGTACCCTCAGGTACTGGAAGGCTGCTATAAGGAGCTTTCTATTCCCAACTCTCTCAGCCAACTCTCTCAGCTTTTCTATTCCCAACTCTCTCTCTCCAACATAGAAGAGTTGAGAGTTGCTCCAGCCCTGTGATCATCTTCATGGCTCTCCTCTGGACTTGCTCCAACAGGTCCATGATCTTCTTATGCTATGGGCTCCAGAGCTGGACACAATACTTCAGAACAGGGTCTCATGAAAGCAGAGTAGAGGGGCAGAATCATCTCTGTTGACCTGCTGGCCATGCTTCTTTCGATGCAGCCCAGGATGCAGTTGGCTTTCTGGACTGAAAGCACATGTTAAGCCCAACACTCCCCAGTCCTCCTCAAGGCTGCTCTCAATTCATTCTTTACCTAGCCTGTATTAGTGCTTGGCATTGCCCCACTTGATCTCGTTGAACTTCATGAGGTTCACACGGGTCCACCTCTCAAGCCTGTCCAGGTCCCTCTGGATGACATCTCTTCCCTCCAGCATGTCAACTGCCCCACACAGCTTGGTGTTGTCGGCAAACTTGTGCTCTATCCCACTGTCCGTATCACCAACAAAGATACTAAAACAGCATCAATCCAATACTGACCCCTAAGAAACACCACTCACCACTGGTTGCCACTTGGACATTGAGCCATTGACTGCAAGAATTGCACTATAACCTACATGAACTGACAGCCAAACAGTACCTCTTAAATTTACGTTATCTTCTCATCTGACAAACATGCAAATTCCAGCCAAGCTCTAGGGAGGTAGGAAATCCATATTTACAAGGAGACATGAAAATTCATTTGCAAGGGGTTGTAGTAAGCAGCCTATGACAGCCAACATGATGCATGGTGCACTGAAGTTACAGGTCACCCCACCACCAGTTATTTTCCCAGAACTTGGGCACATGAGATGGACGAACCAACACCACAATTTAGAGCACCATGTGTTCTGGAAAAAACAAAACCTTATTAATGTTCATAGTGTTGCTGTGTATTACATGGATATTAGATATTCATCTCTTAATTGTACACTTAGGCTATATGACTGTGGTGGCTGAGAAAACTTGATTCTTGTATACAGGCAGTACCTTTCTAGAGACCTGAAATGTCACTGATGCCAGGATACAAATGTTACAGATGACTGTAAAATTATGGGGTTAATTTAGGTCACAAACTACAACGATGTGCTCAATCTTGAGCACTGGCCTAGGTTAGCAACTTCATGATTTTGTTTTCTCTCCTCTTCCTTTATGTTTTTAAATCACATCTCTGACATCTGCTTAGCACACTTTTTTTCACTGTGAAAGGGCAGTTGATGGGTTTTCAGAACAGTTCCTTTGCTGTCTTTATCCCCCAAACTAACCCTCTGCTAATCCATATGATGAAAACAAGTCTTGTGGGTAATGTGATAAGGAGACCTTTGGCTAGACCAGGTCTCTCTGCCTGTTTTATTTCTCTAAGATTTTTAAGGCACAAAAGGCAGGATGATAAACCGGCAGCCTACACAACTAGTTGGAAGGGACGCAAATTACAGGCTTCAGAATTCAGTGCTGGTGCAACGAGAGTGAATGGCTTGTGATAGAAAAGAGGATGACATGGCTCTTTGCAGAAACAATGCCCAATGTAAAGACAGCAGAAGCTGTGCTTTGAGTGCCAATTTTTGCAACTGAGAAGATTTCAATGGTTGAAAGAGCATCGCTGTGTGTATGCTGACCAACTGAAGATACAGCTGCTCTACAGCTATCTATGGGAAGTCAAGCTACCACCCACAGAAGACTTCTGCTCTCACCGGTTGTTGCTTTAGAGAACGATGAGTGACTAAGAAATATAACATAGCACTCTGTAGGATACCAAAGAGCAAGAAGAGAATAAAAAATCCCTAGATAAGCAGGTGCAGAAAAAGACTTAACTTTGCCTCTATGAACTTATAAACCTATTCTCCTTCATTGAAAGCATAGACCTATCAAAGCCACACAGATTTATGGATCTTCAAGGCTTGGCAGCTTTGTGCAGGGAAAATGACCACCTCTGGTTGAGATTTCAGAAGCAAACCATTTCAAAGTCAAACTTCTTCAGAACTCAGGACTTAGTGTCTAGCAGACTCCTTTTGAAACTGCTCTGGATGGGACAGCAAGAGGAAGAAAGGAAGTATGGGAAGTGTCATTCATTATTAAGAGAGATGCTAAACACAAAAATCTCTTTATACTGAGAACAGCAGAATTTACTCCCACTTTTTACACTGGAGCACAGATGCATACCTGCAAGAAAAGAATTATGACAGAAATTTTGGGGTTACAGCACTCAGACCAGCCAAGGTGCTTGCCTGAAGATTTGCTTAGTTAGAAGGTCAAAGTCATTCCAATAAGATCCCTACCTTTCTCAAGGGCTTTTGTTCCATACTTAAGCCTTGACCCTTTTTCTTGGTAATAACATCATTAAACCTCCTCAGAAAACCCTGACTAACTGAGGGGGATACTCCTACTAAACTGACAGTCAGTTTTAGGGAAGGAAAGTGCACACTCACATGCCGCTGTAGAGATGGTAAGATCTAGGGAATATAGGGGCCAGTATCACTTAATGCCTTTGCTGGGACATAGACATATTGGGGACAGTGGGATTGAGCACATCCTTAGCAAGTTTGCAGATGACACCAAGCTGAGTAGTGTGGCTGATTCTCTGGAGGGATAAGATGCCATCCAGAGGGACCTTGACAGGCTTGAGAGGTGGGCCCACGCAAACCTCACAACCTTTAAGGTTGCTTCCAACCCAAATCATTCTATGAGTCTGTGGTGCCACTTGCACTAAAAATCAGCTGAAGACCTCTTTGGGATGTTGGAACTATTGGTGTGCAATGATGAAAAAAAAAAAGTATAAATATCTTGAACCTAACACCAGCCCTGTTTAGGCTGGCTGAGAACTGCAGTATTTTCAGATGCTTGCTTTGGGAATGAACTTCCAAGAAGCAAGACTATTCTAGTAGACAAGGTATCATTAAGTTCCTATCATAAGCACTGTACATGCTATGATTCCTAAAATACTGTAAACACCCAGGGGAAGAGTAAATTTAAGACATAAAGATGTCACAAGATGCTTGAGGGAAGAAATGTATAAATAAACTGCTCCCTTGAGTAAGGTTCAATATCTGGTTCCACCAGGCTATTTAGCAGCAACTATTAAGTGAGGGAGCTTTATGGGAGTTAAGAAACTGGAAAGAGGAAAAGGAGAATTGTACCAAAGCAGGAGACAAGAACTACAGCATCCTGCAACCAGTTAGCATAATCTTGCCCTGTTATGTATCAGAAAATAGCAAACATTTAAAGGCTACACATGCATTGCTGGAAGGCTATCCTGTTTGCATGGGGACGTAGCTTTACTGTTATTTGCAGCTGCATTAATAATGCTTGGAAAAGCTTAAAATTGTATGCTAATGTAATTCTCTTCACAGCACTGCCTAGGAATGTATGATTCTATATTTCTATAAGCCTTGTTGTTCCAGATGCCATGCAAGATGTGAAGGCAGACAAACTTTGATGGTCTGTAGTTTACACTTAAGAGCAGAAGGAATTAGAACAGTCTGAACCAGAGATGCATCAGGTCATGGTACAGAAGAGTCCCCTAACAAGAGAGTCTTAGGAGCTGGGAACTATGAACAAACTATGAACAGGCACAACCAGCAAGAGAAGCTGGGTCTCTGCCTATGTGAATATCTTTATGCAAGAGAAAATGAAACATGATGGTAAGAATTTAATGGTAAACAAAGGGAAACCCCAGAAGGAGGATATACAGAATATTTGCATTTGTCCTGATTACACGTTTTGATTAAAATATTTAATTTCAATTTAATTTTTTAATGATAAACTTCCCTGCTCCTGATCATTTCTATTTGAACTACAATGAATATGAAATTTTTATTACTTAATTGGCTGCTGCAAAGTATGCACCAAATCAATTACTGTTTTATAACTATCTGCTTTATTAAATACAAGAAATATTTGCTTTTAGTGAACAAGCTGATTTATCAAAGACTATGACATCTATCAAAATTAAGGAATGACTTGATCATGTTCCAAAATCACTATTTCCCCTCTTTTTAAAAGAAGAAAAATGGGCATTTCTGCTCCTATATTTCTCTGCCCTTATTTCTCAGCTTTGAAAGAACTGGACTTGAAGCTATCATTTGGGTAAATAAAAATGAATAATTATGCTGCTGAAGGACTTAGCTAGTGACTCTCATTTACTCACCTTTTTTTTTTTTAAGAGAAAGATGATGACAGCAAAAGCTCACTAAGCTAACTTATTTACCATTGTTTTTAGCAACTAACAGCTTCAAATTAATTTTTAATTAAATGTATATTAAAAACCTACCCAATTTTAAAGAAAATGTAAAATATAAATAAATTGCCAAGAAAGCAGACCAGTGGTAGGGGAAACAGACATATCACAGTTCACATGAGGAAAAAAAACTCCAGCATGGTATACTAGCTGGCTTTTCTACTGTCTGTAAGATCTTATATTTTTTTAAACATTTGAACTTTTAGTTGGGAGAGGCTGTACAAGACATTACTCATAGAACGGAAAACTAATTTTCAAAAACTTAAGTAAGTTAACTCTATTTTGAAAGCTCTGCAGGGGTTCTGTGTACTTCAAGACATTCACAGTACTTTAAGCTGTGATTTCATAAGCAGCTTAAGCAAATTAAAGATCAAAGATCTTTCTTTCTTGATGTTACTATCGTGCTGCTGTTTCACAGGTCTGATTTAGTTTGCTCAACTGGCCAGAGTTGGTTATTTTACTTTTTTCTTTTTTTTTTTTTTTTTTGGAAGAGTGACATTGCAGTGAGATGGGGGAGCTGACCTGCCTCACCCCGCAGCTGTACGCTCATTAGCGCTGACAGAAAGAATGGCTGGGAACGTGCTAATGAGGGCAGAGCACACGCAGCACCAGCGTGATCTTCAGTCAGACCCTTGAACCACAGCCTTCATTTATGAGGTTGCCCCAAATGCACATGGTAAAATGTGCAGTGCTTTTAGCCAGAAGCTTTCCGATGCTACGGCTCGGTGCTTTTCCCAGTTAATTTTGCTGGCCTCATGCACAGACACTGCCTGGTCTCTCTGTACAACGTTTTCTGGGTGCCTGGGCATTCCATTAGCTCTTTTCTACAAACCATGAGCTTCACAGAAAACAGAAAATACAGAAAACAGAATCTGAGGACTGTTTCACGTAGACCCACCTTTCGTACTGATTGTCCTTCTCTTTCAGGACACCCGGCCCTACAGGGTTTAACAGGGCTGCTTCAAGAAAGAGGAGGTAATAACGGGGTGACAACTACACCATCTCCCAAGCAGCCGGCAGATGGGGAGCACACGTCTTCCTATCCATTAAATGTCATATTTTTGGCATGTGGTTTGCGCCCATCAGATGAACTGCTTCAGGTAAGAGGCCCTGCCCTATTTATCAGAAAAGTGACAGGCACAGCTACAGTGCCAGCCTATTCCATGAGCTGACTTTCAGGCTTACTGAAACATTTCAGCACAGAGCTAAAGGTTAACAAGTCAGCAACACACAGAAACACACTGAAAATGCAGCAGTTCCAATGAGAAATTGGAGTGAAATAGCTACACTGATATATGCAGTGCATCTGAATTATTGTGGTTCATTTTTGTGGTTATTCCATCCTAAAAAAATACGCACCACAGGTTTTTCTTTAAGCCTTTTATATTTTTTTGCTTTGTTATTATTAGATCAGAACTGAGACAATTTTTGGCAATCAGCATTGCTATTATAAACCCTATTTCTGAGTGAGTGGATAGCTCATCTCTTAGTGTTCAACAGGATTAAAAACGCGGTACAGTTTCAGGCTACATAAATCTTTTTGATTAAAAGATAGAAAAAGGTCAATTCAGTTGGATTTTTGTTCAATTCAGCACTAATTTTTGCTCTTTTCTTTGGTTTTAGATGCATTTCATGTTACTTTGAGACTCAAGACCATCAGATAACCATATGCAATTTTATGTTACCCCAGGGCATGGCCACAGGGAATGAAGCTAATCTCCCTCAGCTCTGCAACGGAAGGACAGCTAATACACTGCTCAAGTTTTTACTTAAAAACAAGAATAATCTCACAAACCAAGCATTCTTCGACAAAGATGAGAGTAGTTTTTTTACAGACTTTTTTTCCCCCTTTTTACACAGGTAACTATAGTAACTCATGCTGGCAGCAGTGACCCAACCACAAATGTATTCCCCAGCCAGCCGAATTCTTAGATAGAGACAGAAAGGCAGCAAATCGTGTATTTACAGCATTGCAAATAGGTAGGGGAGCTGGCTGAAGCCTTGGGAAATGAGATGATGAAGGATCCTGAGCATCTTATGACTTGACAGGCCAAACATTTAAGAATAAAGAAATCTCCCCTTACCTGAGACATCCTTTCACGGTGCTTAGCTTCAAGTCTCTCCTTGGCTTTCTGGAAATGGGCATGTTCATTCTCATCTCCAGGTGTCTCCAAGTATTTGTCAACAGCATCAGGAGTGCTAGCAGCTGTGGTAGGGACTGAGGTAAAATTTTGAGGAGGGGAGAGGGAAGAGAGAGGAAAGAAAAGGAAAATTTCTACTTTAGTACAAGTAAAACTTAGTCGGACCAAGCAAGAAATTTCTGTTCTAATTTCCACTGGAATAAAGCCATTTGTTTAACCTCAAAAAGATAGAAAAATGTGGTTTAGGTGGGTATGTTACACACAGTAAATACATAAAAATATACAAGGATTACCCCCTGCCCCATTTTGTAAACCAGAAGAAACTCTTCAGAGTGAAAAAATGCAATGTTATTCAAACAGGTTAGAAACCGCTCCCAAAGGAAAAAATACAAGGAAAAAAAAAGCCCAGTAATGACTAAAGTACACAAGCCAGTAGAAAGCCCTTTACAAATTTACATGCTTTGTACATTAGCTTATTTTTAAAAGGCAAAGTGTGACACAGCAGTGCCAATGCAAATATGTTTTAAAGCACCTATGGACCCCATAGTACCCTAATGTAAACACCTCAAATCCTTCCTTAGTGACAGTTACAGAAGTCATAACCAGTGCAAATTATTACTCCTCCCACCATTTTTGGGTTTGTTTCATAAATATTTAATTACAAGTTTACATTTTGTAAAATTGTAAATTTTATTACTGAAGTACTGTGATTATCAAAGAGGAACAAAAAAGCTTCCTGCCAAACCACAAAAAATACAAAAATGGAGCACAACTCAGTATCTTCAGTGGTTACTCTCACAACTTCAGATAATTGAAAGTCTCCAATACTGTTATCAAAGCACATACATTTTCTATCTTTTTAAACTCTTTACAACCCATCTTCAATAACACAGTTGGTACTGGGGTGCAGTGCTGCCTGCTGGAAAGGCTCCAACCAATATAAGCAAATTCCAAAAACTAATCACCTGAAGTTTAGACTGAGTGAAAACATTTCTGTAATGCTCAGAAGTATTTTGAAATACCTTTGCCTTTTAATCTCTCAAGCACCAAATTAATTTAATCTTTATCTTTCCTGAAGCTGCAGTTAAGTATAGTACATTTTAATTCCATTTAGAAAATGAAAAGAAAATTTTATTTCAAAGCAGGAAGAAATTGAAGAGTGTCAGATCAAGGGAAGGCCACCCCCTCTAGCCTCCTGACAGGGGTTCACCAAACATGCCCAAGCAAGAGCAGTAAATACTCTTTTGCAATGTTTAACTAATCTTGCTGGATCTTCCTTCCACATTCTAATTTTGGGGTTTTGTTGTTTGTCTGGTTTGTTTGGGGTTTTTTTTTGTTTTCTTTTTTTTCTCTTTCCCCCCCAAAACCTGCATGAGATTCAACGTTCTCAACCTGGTGTGGCAACAAGTTCCATGATTTAATCAGGCCCTGTGTGAAGAGGATGCCCCTCTGCCTGCACCCTCCATTGCTGCTTCTGCGGGACACAGTGGGGTTTAGCATCAAAAGATCTAATGGGGGAGAGCTCTAGTGTGTTCCTGTCCCTCTCCATCTTTTCTAGAAAATCTTTTTTAGTTTTGTTTTTTTTTTTTTTTAAAACTGAATTTAAGTCTGTACAAATGTTGAGCGGAAAGAAGTTATGATCTAAATAACTGTCCAATAAATTATGCAAATTTAACCTTTAATTCATTGAACAGGAAAAAAGGTCACTGGCATTTGCACTGAGATCAGTTAAGCCACCTGTAATTCAAGTTCTTATTTCAAAAGCTCCTTGCACATGAAGCCTTTTACGACCCAGATTTTTGGACAATACACTGACTTCCCACCAGGATGCTTCCCACCTGAGCAGGTGAGAGTAGCGGGTGCTGAGAACTGGAAAACCTGATCTCAGTGCCTGGTGTCGAGGAGGCCAGAGCACCCAGCCCCCTCCAAAAGCTGTGCAAAACCAAACTGAACAACGACTAGGCATTGAACACCACAGCCCTGGGTGCCTGAGACATGGAGCATGAGAAAGGTGCCCGGGAGCATGAGACAGGATGTGGGCAGTACACTGGTACCCAACTGCAACCTGCTCCCTCAAGCTAACACTGAAGAGGGCAATGCTAACGAAGAGCAATACTGTGTAGGAGGAGAAAGCTCCTACTCCTGACTTTGTCCAAGAAGGTGGTGTAACGCCACACGTGGCTCTCCATAATGCACCCCTGAAAAGAAAGAGGGCTCGGTAACAGGCATGTGAGCTCACGGGAGCTTGGGGGAACCTGCCTGATGGTAACAAGCTCAAACAGTTACACTCATCCACCAGGGAGCAGACTACTAATTTGACTTAGAAAATCTCTTCTGAGAAAAGATTTCTGAAAACAGCCTTATCGGAAAGAAGCAATTGAGGTCTGACAGTTGGAAACTGAAGCTAGGCAAAAATAAGGCTGGAAATCCAGGCCCAGAAACATGCCACCCACTTGCAGTAGTTAAGCGCAATTAAGAATTTGAACAACTTATGCAAAGACGTGCTGATTCACCCAAAAGCATCCTTGAAAACATCCTGCTTCAGCATCTCCTTCCAAAACCCAGCCAGCAAACAGGGACAAAAGCCATGGGTGAAACAGGTGTTTTCTCCCTCCCTGCTCGCTGCTGGCGCTGGTCCATGCCCAGCAGGTCGAGTTGGCACAAAGGCAGCCGTAAGGGCTCAGCCCACCGACCACTCCTGGAGCGTTTATTTGGCCACCGGTGGCTGCAGAGACCAACCAACCTACCAACACTGACCACAGCTCACCCTGCAAACAGAGACGCTGCTTAAGCCCTTAAAGAACAGAGATAGTTTTCATGAAAAAGAAGTTCAGCGGGTATGTTTAGGAAAATACCAAAAGGGGAGATGAAATGGTCGTGTATGTTTCTGTTTTCTCTTGTGACTGTGATTCAGAAGCAGTCTTTTTATGAGTGGTTAGCTATTCATGTAATTTGGAATCAGAAATGTTTCTCTAACAAAAAATAACTAGTCTGCTTAAAAACAAATAACTATACAAGATTTCGCTTCCTGTATTTACAAAGCCTGCAAATGACTATATGACTTCTCCATCCAGTATTAAAAAAATATATAAAATTATCATAATTATCCATAGTATGTTAAAAAACTCTTATGATTCCAACCTAACAATAACTGACAGCCTACCCTACCGCCCCCAAGAAAAAAAAACATTACAAAAATACAATACAAAAATGCAGAGCCTCCCTTCTTCTGCATAAAGCAGAAACAGTCTAAAATTTCTTCACGGCTGTTAGGACAAAACCTATCCTTTGCACTCCAATACATTTGGGAACTTTGTTTCTAGAGATTTATCTCATAGGAAACAGGGAACATTTGGTCATACATCACTTAAATGTGAGGATTCCTTAAAAATCTGCAGCCTGATGTCATTTTTGGACCACATCTGCTCTTAGAAGGTGGTTTCATTTTTTATGCATTGCTTTTTTTATAAGGTAACTCCTTCTACTACTGCATGATCAAAAAGCATCTGTTGACAGATGTGGAAGAAATGCAGTATCAGATGACATTTTCTTCACACTTGCACTCATTATACCTGTCAATTCTTTTATTAGACTTCAAAATCCTAACCTTCTCAGAGACACAGGTTCAATAATGCAGCCAAATTATGCTCTACACATTTTGCTATTTAACGACAATCCCTACGTATCAGAAGACCAGGGAGGAGAGAAAAAAAAAAAAAGACAAGAAAAATGGAACGCTATGTCCCCAGACCCTGTTTTACTATTTTGCATAAAAATAAATAATCCATATCGGCCTCTCCAGTGGAAGAAAGAACAGTCACCAACCTCAGATGAAGCGAAAGGATCAGTAGATGCCCCTTTTCTGAATGACATCGTCTGTTGCACATAAGATGGGAAACCATTTGAAATGAGAGCATTACCCAACTACAATGTAGTTTTCAGTGGATGCATTCATTGCCTCTGAATTCCACATACCTAACTGCCTCATTATTGAAGGATTAAGATCAAAGCTTTCAGTTGTTGACTAAGATCACAACTAATTATAGCACTTCTGACAATCACAAGTGTGTATGGAATATTTTTAGCAAGAAGGGCCTCTATTATTGCTACTGCTACCTTGTGAAATGAGCTGTTTTTACAAGAAGGTATCCCCATTCTTTTGTGAATAAGCTACTCCACTTACAGCAGGTGTCAAAACCAATGAAAAGAATCTAAACAACAGGGAAGGAAAATAACAATTACCTCTTTATTACAAAACAGACAGATTACCGACTGAATAAGACAATCGAAAGTTGAGAAAGGTTTCTCTAAGATTGTAGCAAATTACCACTATTTTAAACATAGGGAAAAGGATGTACCAGGATGAGTTTTTACATAATTTAATTATATTAACTTAACAGCTTCTTACTTGGAGAAAGGTGCGCACCAAAATGGGATGCTTTGTAGTAGAAATCAATACTGGGGCATAGGAAGTATTTACATACTATATATAAATTATAATCTACTGTATTGTAGAGATGACTGTTCTCGCTCTTAGCACCGTAAGCTGGAGGATCAGCAAGCAAAGTGCCATTCCTTTTCATTTTTAGATACTTTCTCTTCATACACGCTTTCACCAAGACCACTTTCTGAACCCTGTCTAAAACTAAAGAATAAAAGGGAGGACAGAATTCCTCCCACCGTCAACAGCACAATGGAGACCTTGTGAGAATGACGACCAGACATATTGCCAGTTTTAGCATTTTACCCACAAGCGACAGGTTGCTGCTGGTTTCTTTTTAAGGCTTTGGCGGGCAAACAGACAGCACTGCTGTTCTCGAGGGCTGGCATCTCCCCTGGACTGGCA
Organism: Scolopax mira; assembly: GCA_004320125.1. Classification (NCBI taxonomy): domain Eukaryota; kingdom Metazoa; phylum Chordata; class Aves; order Charadriiformes; family Scolopacidae; genus Scolopax; species Scolopax mira. The sequence continues at coordinate 3,158 of BJBW01013416.1, read as the reverse complement.
AGAGTTCTGGGAGCCAGATTTTTTCACCCCGTGGCTCATCAGTATATCTCCCTGTGTGGAAGCTAATTGCAGAGCAGTGAACTGCGCTGATCGTGATCAGAGCCTGGTACTCCTGTCCTTCAGGCCACTCAGCTCCAGATGCCCACTTTTTAATTTTCACTAAAGATTCTCAATAATGCAAACTCCCATCAAATTAACTCACTGATGTCCAAGTTCTTTCAGTTCAACTACATATTTATCACTCAGCCTGATCACATAGCCACTCAGCTAGATTTTATTTATCTTGCTTTATCCTCATGTTTTGACAATTATCTTCAAGACACCCAAAAATTCTTCAAAAGTAAATTGTTCTTCATAAAAACCAAGGAATTCTGACTAAAATGGTGGGGACTCAAAGCACAAAACATGGACTAACAGACTAGATAAAAAGAAATATATTCTTCTGTCACAAAAAAAAATATGTGCACGTTGGTACTGAATTAAGAAAAAAGCCCCCTATAACAGGTAGGTATGCCTAGGGATCACACCTGAAGCAGTAAAAAGAACCATCGGTTCTGAGACTCGACTTTTCCACCTTCCATTTCAAGCTGCCCCTTAGTGTCCAAAATGATGTTAAATTAGATGAATGTTCCAAAAGCGGATTAGAAAGCACATGGTTTAAAAACGTCTACTAGTTTAATTGAAAGAGATTCCAGGCACAGGTGACATGCAGGGTTAACACATGAAAGAGAACCCAGTGTTCCAGAAAGATACTCCTTCTTTTTGCAATAGTTGTGTTTTGGTATCTCATTGGGTTTATTACCCTTCAAAACTACACTACTTTGTCATAAAATACTGTGTATAGTTTATGTAATATTTCATAATATTTCATAACTTGCATTAGTATTCAAAGAATAATTACAGGTCAACATAGCAACCTTGGCCTGAAAATATAATTAAGAGTATTGAGATTGAGAAATCACACATTTAAAAGTTACATTCTTTCTTGAACTTTAATTTGCAAAGACTGATCCTATCTTCCTCAGATAAGTTATAATTTAAATAGTTGGTATGGCATCAAAACAACAGGCAACTTGAAAGAATTTATTGAAATCCCTCACAGAGACTTCTTGGAGAGACAAAAATAAATAAATAATACCATATCAGTATTATTCCTCATTTATTGCCTTAACTAATGCTGATACTTTGCCACCTAAACCAGGTTTAAGTTAAATTTTCTCATATAAGAATCCTATTGTATAAGAGCTTCAAGATACATTACCTATCCATGCACAGACAGAATTTGGCAATCATGCCTTCACTGCATCCCCATGAATGCAACTTCCTTTTCACCTGTCCTGACAAATACAGTTTTTGCCTTGCTTGTATCCATTTGATACACATCTTGGCCATTAATTGCTCAGATCACCCCCCTCCAAGTTCTTAGTGCTTGGGAGAAGGTCCCCAGAGAAACCTTTCCTCAAGCACCTTTGCCACACTCTGTGTCAACATCACTCTCTTTTGATTTGTCACCATAAATTTAAACATTTATGAGGGAGAAAAAATGTATTAAGTTCTTTACCTGATACACCAGCTGAGAGTGCTGTGAACAAATACAAGACAGAAGTATTCTCCTGTACATGCCTTCTGCCAAGCTTATAAACCAGAGTCATCCAGTTCCACAGTATAAAAAATAAGGAACTGTGGTTAGACCCAACAAAATAAATTGCAGCAAAACCAGTATCTACAACAATACACTACCCTAATAAAATTCCCATTGTTGGAAATAATCAGTAGTCTGAGTTTGCAACATTTCCCTTTTGAATACTGAACTTTACTCAATAGCTTTTTTTAAAGGCCCAGTCCAACACCAGCTTGATGTGTGGTTCAAGGGTGAAACAGAGTGCCAATTTGTATAGATAAAAAAACTGTGGAAACAGAAATTAGTTACTTGCATCCACTAAAGGTGGTAGACAAAATGAAAAATTTAGATAGATTACGTTAGAATCCATCCCATTACAGCTCCTAGGTACCGAATGAATAAAGAATGGCAAAAATATGTTTTTCTTAAGATTTCATCTACGCTATTCAAAACTGGGCTCAACTTCACCAAGACACACGATTCAGCTGAGTTTTCATGCCAGAGAAAATAAAACCCAGCAGCAATTCATGCTGGAGATGGTGGAAGAGGGACACATTTAACTAAAATTTTGAGAGGTAATGTCCCCTTTACTGCTAATTTGGAAAGCAGTAAGACAATTGAATATAAAGAGCCTTTCTGATGAATCAATAGGTTGGCCTAGTGTGATGGGCTTAGTGTATTTGTATTAACTTGGTGGTTTGTATTCATTCAAATAAAAGACTTTTTGCTTATTATGTGAAATGCTTCCTTGAATATTACTACTTATAAAGGAAGATTTTTAGCACTAGACTTCTGTATTTTAAATTCTGTAGTGCCATAACAAATTAGCATTGTAACTAGTTGCTGCAATGCACTTATTTTTCAGCACTAAGTGCATTGTCAAAAAGACCAAAAATGCATTCTAGGCATGAAGCAACGTGCAAGTTCTCCTGCTTTTATAGACAGCGGGCTGACAACTCCCCCATGAACCTCACAAGCAGCAAAAGGGAAGTATCACTTAGTCCAGATGAACGTGCTGTAGATGTGGTCTTTGAGCCTCCTACCTGACCTCAAGCTCAAGCAATCTCTCAAGCTGTACAGATAAAATGAGCAATCACTCAGTAAATAAGACAAAGCATTAAAATGTGCTACGTAACTAAAAATTGTGTATATTTTACCATTCTGCTCAGAGGAATGCACTGCCAGCTCTTCAATGCTTTAGACACACTCTGGAAGTTGGCATGCAAGTTCAGCCGCCAAAATACCTTACTTCTTGCTAACTAGGGAGGTGTCAAGATCCAGAACAAGTTAACAAATGGATAAAGGAAATTCCTGACAGCAGGAGTATCATCGTATAAGCCTTTACTGTTAAAAGGTACAGATTGTTATCTGCAGTACCTCTGAAGGGAAATTAAACTGGACTCTGCAAAATGCTAGAGGTCATAAATTTTTCCCTCATTTCAGAACATGAGCCTGGAACCTGGTAAGACCAATTTCATCAATCTGTCTGTCCCTGATAATTGATGAAATTGGTCTTACCAGGTTCCAGGCTCATGTT
>BJBW01013415.1:5540-29136 GCA_004320125.1 Scolopax mira | reverse complement strand
CTCCAAACTAAACATGCCCAGTTCCCTCAGTCTCTCCTCGTAGGACTTGTTCTCCAGACCCCTCACCAGCTTGGTGGCTCTCCTCTGGACATGCTCCAGCACCTCAATGTCCTTCTTGTGGTGAGGGCCCCAGAACTGAACACAGCCCTTGAGCTGAGGCCTCACCAGTGCCCAGTACAGAGGCACCATCACTGCCTGCTCCTGCTGGCCATGCTGGTCCTGATACAGGCCAGGATGCTGTTGGCCTTCTTGGCCACCTGGGCACACTGCTGGCTCACGTTAAGGTGGCTGTCCACCAACACCCCCAGGTCCTTTTCTGTCAGGCAGCTCCAGCCACTCTACCCCAAGCCTGTGGCATTGCCTGGGGTTGTTGTGACCTGGCACTTGGCCTTGTTGGACCTCATCCTGTTGGCCTTGGCCCACTGATCCAGCCTGTCCAGGTCCCTCTGGAAAGCCTTATGACCCTCAAGCAGATCAAGACTCCCACCTCATTTGGTGTCATCTCCAAACTTACTGAGGGTTCACTCAATCCCCTTATCCAGATCATCAGTAAAGATATTAACCAAGACTGGCCCCAAAACTGAGCCCTGAGGGACACCACTGGTGACTGGCCACCCCATTAATCACACTCTCTGGGCCCAGCATCCAGACAGTTTTTTTCCCCAGTGAAGAGTACACTTGTCTATGCCATGAATTGCCAGCTTCTCCAGGAGAGCACTGTGGGGGACAGCATCAGAGGCCTTACCAAAGTCCAGGTAGGGAACTTCATCAGAATCAACCCTGACATTCTCTTCTTAAGTTACATATCGATACTGGCCTTTGGGTGTCACCAGATTTGGTCACCAGGAGCTGTGCTTCAGGTGCTGTTGTCCTTCCCTTGCAGGTGCAATCGAGAAGCAGAAGCTGGTGTATATCCTGAACAGAGACGCTGCTGCTCGGCTCACCATTTCCTCCCCACTGGAAGCCCACAAGGCCAATACCTTGGTCTACCACGTGGTGGGAGTCGACGTCGGGTTTGAAAACCCCATGTTTGCTTGTCTGGAAATGGATTATGAGGTGAGAAGAACCTGATGTTCCCTTTGCTTTGTCGTTCCTCTTCTGATCTTAACCTGTGGAGATGGAGAACGTTGGCTGATTTCGCTGTCTGAGACCGGTTTCATTTCTTGTGAGCTTACTTGCTTTTTGTCTTGCCTTCAGGTCTCTTCTGTCTTGGTGATTCTTCTTAAATTCTTGCTGTTCGACTGTAAAAAGTGTGTATTTTCTTCCTCTTAACTTTTTTTTTGGGCATCTTCCAGCAAGTCTTCCTTTGGATTTCATCCTGACAGTATTCAATGCGTTGGCTTTGCTCCTTCTTTTCATACCTTTCTTGAGAGACACCTTAACGTGTTGTGTTTTAGGAAGCGGACAACGATCCAACAGGAGAAGCAGCAGCCAACACACAACAGACCTTGACGTTTTATGAACTGGATTTGGGGTTGAACCACGTTGTTAGGAAATACAGTGAGCCCCTGGAAGAACATGGCAACTTCCTTATAACAGGTACTGCCCCCCAGGCAGCTGAGTTATATCCTTCTGTTCCCCATCCTGATGCCTTTGACCTGAGAAACTGCTCAACTGCTGCAGAGTCCTTTCCAAACCCCAAGAAAGCCAAACTAGGAGAGCATCCTCGTGTGCTTTCCCTGTTGTTACATCTTCTGTAGGCAGCTGTCAGACACCAAATATTGGGCTAGATCTGACCACTGTTGCTGTTTTGATGATATCTTCCCAATAGAAGCATTTTTTAAAAATCATACTTTAAAAATGAAAGAGATGTCAGAAAACCATCTGGTGGATTTTTTTTTTTGACAGCAAGCAAGTGTGCCAGTAACCCAAGGGTTGTGCTTAACTGACAAGTTTCTAGTGTGGTATGTGGGGCATGTTGTGGCTTTTTAGATAAGAATAAGTCAGGAAAGATAAAACATAAGCAATTTGTCTGAAGTTGCATCCTTCCTTTTGCTCCTTCCCTGTCCCCCAGTTCCATTTGCCCTGTTCTTCCACTGACCCTGGACTTCCTGTACCCAGGAAGTTTTGTCTTTTAGACTAGATTTATATATGCAGGGTGATAGAGAGCAATGGAAACTGTTTTGCTTTAAAGAAAACCAAACTAAGTGCTCTGCAGTCAGTCAGATCTTTGGGAAGGGCTTTCCTCGTGATGTTTCTTTTTCTCTCTTTCAGTTCCTGGTGGTTCTGATGGACCTAGCGGGGTGCTGATCTGTTCTGAAAACTATATTACTTATAAAAACTTTGGTGACCAGCCTGATATCAGATGCCCCATTCCCAGGAGACGGGTGAGAATTTGGGGATTCATGGCTACATAAATGCTTGATATCTGCCTTTTTGAGGTTAAAGGCATCAGAGAGGTTTTGCAATAAGGAAAAAGCAGTTGGATATCTGTTGGCCTGTCATCTACCTCCCAAGCTGACTATGTTATCGTGGGGGAAGACGGGGTGGGCGTAGCCTGAGGTGATGAGTTTGCTTCATGTCTCTTCTCTGAGATTTTTGCTGGAGATACTCCAAAGACTCTGATCAGGCACCGGGGGTGGCAGCGCCGTCCACGTAAGATGGTGTTGAGATGGTGAGTCAAGGCTGCCATCGTGTGCTCAGGTGAATTTGACAGCTGCTCTCTTGTATCCAAGGCTGCTTCCTCCTCTTCTGCTGCTGTAGATGGTGCTGCCAAGGCTCAGGTGCTTAAAACCAGCTCTATGTGCATTGCAGCCCTACCCTCTGAATTTGGCTTTGGTATCACAGAGTGGTCAGGGTTGGAAAGGGACCTCTGGAGATTATCTGGTTCTACCCCCTGCCAAAACAGGGTCACCCAGAGCAAGTTTGGAATATCTCCAGAGATATTTGGAATACCAGAGCAAGTTTGGAATATCTCCAGAGATATTTGGAATACCAGAGCAAGTTTGGAATATCTCCAGAGAAGGAGAGTCCACACTCTGTTCCAGGGCTCTGCCACCCTCAAAATTAACAAGTTTTCCCCCATGTTGAGACAATTTCCCTTGAAATATTGCTCAGCACTGATGAGGTCCCCTCTCAATCTGCTCTTCTCCAGGCTGAACAGCCCCAGGGCTCTCAGCCTTTCCTCAGCAGAGAGATGCTCCAGTCCCTCATCATCTTCGTAGCCTCTGCTGGGCTGTCTTCAGCAGTTCTCTGTCCTTCTGGAACTGGGGAGCCCAGAACTGGACACAGTGCTCTGGAATTGAGAAACTTTTTCGTGGAGGAGGGCAAAAAAAGACAGGAGAGGGGATGCTTAGGCCCAGTGTCTTAGAAATGTACTTTGTTCTGGGCCAAAGGGGATGCACTTCATGTTGAAAGCCTCCTCATAAACTGCCAGCTCTTACAGCACCTGCCAAAAGGAAATAATTCAGAGAAATCACACCTGCACTTGCTGGGGAACTCTTTTTCCACCAATAACTTCTGCTTTTTTTTTCCTGACAGAATGACTTGGATGACCCAGAAAGAGGTATGATTTTTGTCTGCTCTGCTACGCATAAGACCAAGTCCATGTTCTTCTTCCTGGCCCAGACAGAGCAGGGAGACATCTTCAAAATCACTCTGGAGACCGATGAAGACATGGTGAGCATCATGTGAGGAACAGCAAAAGCATTCCCAGAGAAGTGTCCTTAGTTGGTTATTTTCCCTAATTCTCTGAAGTGATAAATATTTAATATTGTGGTTTTAGCTCTGTGATGGCCTGTGTCCTCCATGATTATACAGTTGCACCCACAGTTCTTACTGGTGTTTACTCACAGAGACATGCAGCACAAGGTTTGCAAAATCCCCTCCGAAAGTGGGATTTAATCACAGTAGGTGCTCTCTGTTTTGCCTCTTAATTGCATTTAATTGACATGCTACAATCAGTCTTTTTGCAAATTGAGGTACCTGCCTTGGTGCAGCTGGTCCAAGAGCTGAAATAACAAGCTTGAAGCAGCTTGCTGCTGCTTGGCCTTGTGTTTTGAAGTTGAAAGACCTTTGCTGCAGTGGAATCACTTGAGGGTTTTGAGGAAATGTTGCATGTTAATTCCTCCTTCATCTACAAATGTGAAATTTGGTACAAGGGATGATTATGTAGCATCTTAAGTGCCTTACGATTGTTCTTGGGTGTTTCATAAAGACCTATTGCAACCATATCAAGTGTCAAAATCAGTTCACGATGGTTGATTTTCTTACATGTTGAGGACTAATTGGTGCTCAGTGAAGAAATTATTCTATCTTTGAGACAACTTGCTATTTTTCAGCTTTTTTTTTTTTTTTTTACTTTCCAAACTGACTTTTACCAAAGCTAGAAAGTCTTAGAATAAAACAGGCAGCCTGACTTGCATAACTTACTGGCCAATTCTCTTGCTTCTTTTCTTGGAGAGGATAGCTAGGCAGCTTTGCTTTTTTTTTTTTTTTAATTAAATCACACATGTACAGCTGTAGTAAGTACTTGACTAACACAGTCTCCTCATCTTCTGCTCTCAGGTCACTGAGATTCGACTGAAATACTTTGACACGGTTCCCGTTGCCGCCGCCATGTGCGTGCTGAAGACAGGGTTTCTCTTTGTGGCATCTGAATTTGGAAACCAGTGAGTAAACAGGTTTTTTATGTCATGATTTTTTTTTCCCCCTGGAACAGACTCTTTCTGTTCAGGATTGCAAACTGACCCTTGAACTTACCATACCTGTAAAGGCACCACCTCTGTTTTAATGGGTAGATGAACGTTTTGTTCGCGTGGCTTGAGCAGAACAATTGGTTCAGTCTGACGTGATGGGGGAATTTTCTTGTTGTTTGAACCCAGATTAAGATACTAAAGTGCAGAGAACAAAAGATTACGTGCTGTTACAGTAAGCTTTGGGAAATTTGAGCACTTGCAGTTCATAAAGAGTCCATCGTGTATCCAGATAAGTTCATTTTTAGTTAGTTTTCATTGAACTTTTATGTGTTCTGGCCCACTCAGAAGTAGGTATGATTTGTTCTGTGGTCCTTTCCTTAATAGATGTATACTTGGGGGGCTTTCTGAAATAATGTTTGGGGTTCTAGAATACTCTGCATACTCAAAGAATACTTTTGAAGATGGTTTAACAGTGTTTTAAGTGGAGGATTCATGGGAATGGAGACTTTGCAGTCCTTCCTGGCCACATCTGCAGTCAGCCACCTGGGGGAGCCCCAGCCAGTTTTCTGGGTTCAGTTGAAGAAACCAAGCTTCTGAGGAAGCCATATTAATTTCAGCTTTATTAAAACCAGGACATAGACGTAAATCAGTCTGTCTTTCTGGTTTTATCTCTTTTCCTCTGAATTTTAACTTGATCATTGTGGTATTTAGCCTCGTAAAATGGAATAGGGAACGCAGTTAAACATAATGAGGTGAAAATAATAAAAAAAAATAAATAGATAATTGTGGAGCTGTGGTCTCAGCCTTGTTCTTGGCCTTGGTTGTCAGTTGGTGTTTTGGCTCTAATATGAGAATATCTGAAAGGCTCAAGGGTAAACAGAGAAAACACTGAAGCCCTGGGATACCTTGCCAGTGACAGCTACAAATTAGAAGGTTGGAGAGGGAAGGTTGTGGTGATTCCCTTGAAATGTTTTGTTACCAAGGGAACAAACCTTAAGGCTAAATTTTAATAGCTGTATAATGTAGGGAAGGATTTCTCTCTTCCCCGCTGCCTGAATATCTGGCCAAGCCTTACTTAAAGAAGGTGACTTGAGCTTTGCACTGAACATGCTGTTGCTCTTGCTTTCTCTCCAAGTTACCTGTACCAGATAGCTCACCTGGGTGATGATGATGAGGAGCCAGAGTTCTCTTCTGCCATGCCTCTTGAAGAAGGAGATACGTTCTTCTTTCAGCCACGACCTCTCAAGAACCTGGTGCTGGTGGATGAATTGGACAGTTTGTCTCCTATTCTGTGTTGTCAGGTATGTTGCCATCAGCAAATTCCCAGTCACCACATAAGCAAATCTTTCTCATTTGCAGAGGAATTGATGATAGATGCATGATTTTATACCTGGACTCAGGGTGATGCTCCTCTGTTGACCTTCAGACCAGTTCTCTGCTCTGCAGAGACTTTGGTTACAACTTGGTATTTCAGAGCAGCAGATGGCACACCCTGTGGCATCTTCACTGTTTGCAAAAAAACCATTTTTAATGCAGTAGTATGGCATATACAGCTTAGTTTTATTTTCCTGTGGATATTGTTTGACACTGTTTCTCCATGCAGATAGCAGATTTGGCCAATGAAGACACACCCCAGTTGTACGTGGCTTGTGGTCGGGGGCCCCGGTCATCTCTGAGGGTTCTAAGACATGGACTTGAGGTAAGACCTACAGCACTTCAGAAGAAGAGCTTGAGAAGTGAGGACAGTGAGAGAACATCCTAAAAATAACGGTGCCTAAATGAAGGGATTCTCCCTTTTGCTGTAATTGGGAGAGAGCAACTTTTCCTAGGCTTGCTTCTTGGGAACTGAAGGGTTGTGCTGTTTATTCTTACAGTCTGAAAATTTTTTTTTTTAATTCATTTGACTCCAACCACCTGCATTTTATCTCTGCTAATGCTTGAGTGTGTTGAGCTGGAACATTCTGGTGTCTCTGCTCCTCTCTTTGCTGAGGGCAGGTGATCATCCAGAGCTCGAATGTTGCCATATTGTTGCTGAATGTATTCTACCCTGTAGCACAAATAAGTCTAAACGTCTGTTTTTAAAAGAAATTTGTTCCTGTTTACTTTTAGGTGTCTGAAATGGCCGTCTCAGAGCTGCCTGGTAACCCCAATGCTGTGTGGACCGTGAGGAGACACATTGAAGGTATGCAGTATCTTCCTGAAGCACAGGGATGTGAAAAAGTTCTTGATGTGTTTTCTTTGTTGGGTTTTTGTTTTGGTTTTCTGTCCAAGGAGATAGGAAAGGTTCTGCACGATGGTTGTGTGCCATCCCTAGAAGTTATGTTTTGAATCATTAGCCACCTTCTGGTCCCCTAGAATTGTTAGGCTTCCCTTTGACAAAGAAGCACCTGTCTGCAGCTGCATCCACCACCCAATATGCTGCATCAGCTGTACATTTGCAGCTCGAAGCTGCTGAACTTCTCATCCTTTCCCACTTCCCATAAGTTCCTGCTTCCACATCAGCAGGCAATGATGATGCTTTTTGTTGGAGCACGCTCGCCATTCTTCATACGCGTGTTGACAACTACAGTAATCAGCTCTTTGTGAGAGAGTGGGATACAAATTACAGAACAAAGCAGATAAATCAGCAGCAGTGTCTGTATTTTATTACTTCCCTTATGCCTATCTGCAAAGAAAACAGTATTTGGGCTAGGACACACCGCCTGTTCAAAACCCCAGCAGTGTATAGGGTGCTGCTGATTCCAGGAAGGTCAGGATTTGAAATTACCAGAATGTACTGGATTGTGGGCTTGAGTGTTGGTTGGTTTTTTTTTTTCTGCAATAATGGGTTTGCCTTTCTAAAATAGAAGAGGAAATGTAAACCCTTGTCCTGCCTTCCTCTTGGGGGTGAGAACAGAGAGCCTCAGAAACACCTAAAGAGCCTGAAATGAATCCATTCTGGGTACTGATGGTCTCTGTAATGATTTCCAAGGCAGCACTTTGTATATATAAATCTTGCAAAGGCTTCCCATAGGTTTGTGCACTGGATCTAGAAATGTCAGAGTGGTGCAGTGGAGACCTTAGCCTGCTGTGGTGACATGGTATCTTGTTTTTAAGCAATTGTAGAGTACTGTGTCTTCCAAGGAGCCAGTAAGCCTGTGGGAATTTCAAATGTTGCTGTGGAGTTTACCTTGCCATCTGAGACCTGCCATCAATTCCTGTGCTCCTGTTCTGACATTCATGTACTGCATAAGTGCAGCACAGCAGGAGCTTTGAGCATGGATTGCCTTCATGTTCACCAGAAATAAAAGGGTCAGAAGGAAAGTATTTCCACAGTTTTACGTCAAAAATCCGTGCTTTTCTTAAAAGAGACATTCTGGTTTGTTATAGACAAACCTTTGCTCCTGCCTTTTGGAAAAGGAGTTGGTAATGTTTGCTCCCTCTGAGAGATGGAAGCTTATGACATTGCCTTACAGTTTTAAAACCTTTTCTCTTGGGGTTCCAGAGGATGATTATGACTTTTCAGGGAATGGAGGACCATTGCTCATGAATGGTCATGAAATGAACCAATCTGAAATGGTTCATTTCATGAAATAGACCAGTCTGGCAGCCTCTCTCTTTTCCCCTCCTTCCAAGTTCTCCTGCATGAACATCTCCATGACTTCAGAAAGGCTGGGATCTGTAGCTGTTCTAAGCCATGCTACGTTTACAGTAGAGTTTAACATCACATAAAAATCCATCCCCAATTAACGACTCCTTGAATTCAGAAACAGTTTTAGTGGGTTTTCATCGGAAAAACTGCAGAACCTTTTCAAACACGTCTCGAATCTTGAAATGCCCCAAGTGCTGGGTTTTTTTTGAGTGTTCATTTTGCAGTGCAGGGCTGCCTGGCTCTGCCTTGGTGCCGCAGTGTGCGCCTGCTGCAAGGCCTCTGTAAGACACATCCAGGTTTGCAGCCTTCAAAGTGATTACTAACCTTGGCTGGTACATGGTGATACACACTACCAATACCAAGCCTCTTTTTTTCTTCCACAGGTGGCTGGTGGTGGAGGTGCTGATCACCACAGGTGTGTACCTACTGCTAGGGGCTACCGTGTTGTCCCCCAGGTTACCCACAGAGAATCCCCAAGTCAAGGGGTTACTTTTCTGCTGAACTTTTCACTAAATGAATTCTAGAAGCTGTTGGAGATTTGTTGCCTTTATAGTTGAGTAGCTGAGGAGTAGAAAGCAGCTCCCAGAGTTTTTGGGGGAACAAAATAATCAATATGCCTCTGCAGAAGGGTCGGTTCTTGCTGAAATCAGAGTTGTTCATTCCAGGGGTGTTTTTGGGTCTCTTACAGACTGAGGATTTCCCTGGGGAGGTAGATTTCCCTGGGGAGGTAGATGTGAGCTGAGACCTAACAGTCTGCATTCCCTGCCTGGCACTCTTGCATGAAAAGCAATGTGCAGTGAGTCACAGCTGCGGAGTCTCCCTGCAGTAGTAAACAGAAGCTCTGGAAAATGTGCTGGCATCCCATCAGTACCATTTAAGTGAGAATAATCCTGAATTTTGTCACTGCTAGTATGTTTTTTTTTCACTGAACTCCTCAGAGCTAGTGGTAACTACGTTCGTATCACTGCAAATTCAGATGCTGTGGAGTGTGAAAGAACTGTCAGGCCTGGACTGGAGTATAGGAATGGAATTCTCCTGGGCTAACTCAAACTGAGCCCGTGACAAGTAACAAAAAGGACAGTAGTATAGAGTTCATGGACTGAAATGTGATGTTTTCATAACGGGTTGTGACGTGTGCGTGAAGCTGCAGAAAACTTGTAATGAAGGCACAGGAGAGTGAGTCCAGCTGTGGCTCTTCAGAGTCGTTAAAATGTCTCCATTACTCACTGAAAGGAGCTAATTAGAACAGTAATGAGAATCTCTGAAATCTCGTGTCTGCATACAAAGTAATGATTATCTCTTCAAAACTCTGGGCAGCCTGATGTTATGCTTGGGATTGTGCAGAGCTAAGTAGGTATCTTTTCATATTAAAAATATATAGATCTCTTCTTTTTCTAAGCGAGAATACTTCTCGGTGTACCCTGGGGATTTTGTCATCTTAATTTCAACTGGGCTGCTATATTTTCTAAACCAAAATTGTGTTGTTTGAATCCGGATGAATACAGTCTTATTCACTGACTTCATTCTGGTAAATCAAACCCTTTCTTTCAAAAGCTCCAGCAGGGAGGCATTAACACTGGCCTTCCAAGCAAAAATGCACTTGTCACTATTATTGACCCAGACTTAAAGGCACGCTCTAATATAACTATAAACCAGTGAAAAGAAAGAGCTAAAAAAAGTATTAAGAGGTAGGAATGAGTTTTCGTTTTTGAGTAGGACTAAGGGAATCTGTTTTGCTTTCAAATGGGAGTTCTTTGTCCTGCTCCAAATCACATGGTTAAGCCTCCAGCTGGGACAGAGTGGTTTATCATGAGAATGACAGCCCCTGGGGAGGAAGGCAGCAGCTCTCAAGAAGTCTGGAAAGCAAGTCTGGTCTTTGAAATGGAATTTTTAGAACATCCTGCCTACAGGATATTTATGAATTGAATGCTTAGCCTGTGAACTGCTAGAATCTCCCTTTAAAGCCATCGAGGAATGCTTGTAGACTTCTGGTGTTGATGAATTTGCACAAATTTGGAGGAGAAACTGCTCTTTAGTGTAGAAAACAACCAGCGTGTAATGGTGTATGTCTTACTGAGCTCTTACCATCTGCTCTTAAGGTTAGAGAAATTCTCCTGTTAAGCCAAGTGTTTAAGTAGTTTGTGTTTCTGCTGGGTTCCTGTGTGTGGGTTCAGTTCTTGTTTTCTCATTTCCCCAAGTGGACCCGCTCCTGTTCTTGTGGTTTTTGGGAGCACGTTGGAGGTTATAGGCTGTGACCACTTAACAGAGCAGTAATGGAGTTGATGCCACAGACTACTGCTGGAATTACTTTAATTATACAAAGCTCTTTCAGTTTGGTCAGAGCTGTGGTCTGTGTACCAGATGTTGGAGAGATGAATGTTGTGGGTGTTTTTTTTTTTCACTTGCATATTTTCAGCTGTATGTAAGAACTTTATTATAAACGTGACACAGCAGGTTTGGCAGCACCTCCCTCTAAACAGGGTGGATAAGACAAGGAGCAGTTCCTGAAGCATTTGTTTCAGTTTCTTTAAGCTGCTGTATGGTATTTGCTGGCATCCTGTATTAATCCCACTGAGAGTTTTCTATTTTCTTTCCCTGCTGAGAGAGTCACGAGTCGTTTCTCCACGTCTCCCACATGTACAAATTATGGAGAAAATCTGCTCAAGGGCCAAAACTGTGACAGCTTTCTTACACCCTCACCTCTGTTAATTGTCATGTGATGTGGTGCATAAAGACTTTGGGTTGAGTTGGGTTAAAATGGGGATTGGTTGTTTTTTTTTCTTTTTAAGAAATAGCACTTGCATAACAACAGCAGCAGAAACAGAGTTGCTTCTCTGAGGCCACTTTCTTTCTCCACTGAGGCTCCTGGCTCCTTTTCCCAACAGACTTCATTGTGTGGGTTCCTTTTGTTATTCTGTTTTAATGAGACTCCACTCTCCCCCTGTTTAACACCTATCACTTTGGAAGGAATGAAAGCGGAGAGCAGTAAAGCAGGGCATTCCCTTCACCCAGTCCTTCTACCCTTCATTCCCACAGAGTTTCACTATTTTGTTAGACTAGTTCTTCCACATCCAACCCTGAGCTCCTCTGCTGCACTGCCCCCCTGATTGTTCTGTGCAGCCTTTTTGTTACGTGGATGCTAGAGATGTGGTCCTGCAGCATCCCTTTCCTAGCATCCGTGGTGTGGTGGTTTCTGCAGATGGATTCCAGATCGTTGGAGGAGAGCATTTCGTTTGACTCGAGGCATTAAATCTGGATTCAGCTCCTTTGTGTCAGACTTTGTGCTGTCTTTGGGGAAAAAAAAAAAAAAAAAAAGCAGGCAGGAGTCTTGCTTGCCAGAATCCAGAGTAACATGAATTGACTGTGGATCTGGATCATCATCATTTGATCCCTGGCTCAGCCTTGCATTGTTTGGAATCTAGCAGTGGCTGGCTTTAGGACAGTGTGTCCTAGAACGAACTTGCACAATACAGCCAGCAGATGTAATTATCAATGGAATTCTGCTGAAGAGTAACTGCTAGACATCTGTCAGACTGCTAATTTTCTGGGGAAGCCATGCATTTATTTCATCAGCACCCCTTTTTTTCCTTGTCTCCCTTGACCAGATGAGTTTGATGCCTATATCATCGTGTCCTTCGTAAATGCCACGCTGGTGCTGTCTATCGGAGAGACTGTAGAAGAAGTGACAGACTCTGGATTCCTGGGTACAACACCTACCTTGTCCTGCTCTCTTCTTGGTGATGATGCTTTGGTACAGGTAATGGAAAGCTGCTTCTGACATGTCCATGTATGTCTGCTTGCTGCACGGCTGTGTTTTCTACAGCAGTGTGACCTGTGCCATGTTTAAAAGTGTGGATTGGCAGAGGATGACACTTGTTGAGTGAAACTGGACCAGCTGAAGGTGGTCCTTGTCTCCTTCAGCACGTGCTGGCCTTGCTGTAGTTCAAAGATGCAACACTTCCAGCTGGCAAGTGGCTTGGTGCTAGTTCAGCCTGTTGTATGGCTAATGGATCCCTGCTTGCCTTTGGCTCTTTCTGTGTCGGAATCACTAGTGAGATGGGAGTTGTGAAGGGCTGGTAAACACACAACTGATAATCACCTTGGGTTTTTTTTTTTTCCTTCAGGTTTATCCAGATGGGATCAGGCACATCCGAGCAGATAAGAGAGTAAATGAATGGAAGACACCAGGGAAGAAAACCATTGTGAAATGTGCTGTGAACCAGAGACAAGTAGTGATAGCCCTGACTGGAGGGGAACTGGTTTACTTTGAGATGGACCCAGTAAGTGTGTTAAAGTTATGAATGAGTTTGGAAGAGCAAGGTGGACTCTGGGAGGTGCCAGAGATTAATCCTTGATCAGAGACCTGCAGAAAAGGATGCTGTAGTGTAACATCACTCTAAAATGGATAGATCTGCCTATCTGGACTGTGAGATGATTTGACAGCTAATTAAAGCCTCTGAAGATGTAACTGAGGCTGGAAATTGTGCGCTTACCCTATTGCTATTCTGGTTCTTCCCAGTGTAGCTGAAATAAGGCTGTAAAGAAATGGGTTAAAAAAATACAAAGCACTATCTTTAAAAGAAAAAAAAAAGGTTTGAGGGGGGAAGGGTGGAGAGAATTTTTGGTGCTGGTTAATAAGTCCCTTGTGTTTTTCCTTCCCAGTCAGGCCAGCTGAACGAGTACACGGAGAGGAAGGAGATGTCGGCCGATGTTGTTTGCATGAGCTTGGCCAATGTGCCCCCTGGGGAGCAGCGCTCCCGGTTCCTGGCTGTTGGGTTGGTGGACAACACTGTCAGAATAATTTCCCTTGACCCTTCGGTGAGTAACTCCTATTTCTGCCTCTTCTATTGGCTTGGAGTGGGGGCTCCAGAAGTGTGCTGTGTCTGTCCAAACTCGGGTAGATGACCAGGAATGAATAGCTTGCGTGGCTTTTCTCTGCTGGCTGGGAGGAAGCACAGCCCTTGATGCTACTCTCTAAGAGAGTCCCTTGTTTGGTTTAGTTTCACCCATGCCTGGAGGTTCAGCTGATGAGATATGAAAGCATTTTCTTCTTTTTTGTTTTGGTGTTTGCATATTTTTTTTTCCCCTCTCTCACTTCTTATATCTGTAGTAAAATAGACTTACCCTGCAAGCACTTCAGCAGCAAACCAGCATTGTCATTCTTCTACCTGCAACAGATGACTGTTTGGAGGATCACAGAAATAACCTAAACTTTGCTTGGGTCTCTCTATGCTAAATAGCTGTAAAATAATTCAGCTATAATAATTCAGAAGGATCCAGTTTATCTTCTCCAAACCCCAGGGCTCCTACCACTCCTGCTTGCCAAAATCCACAGAGCCAGTGTCTATTGTGACTCTTTTCTTTTTCTTTTTTTTTTTCCCCCCTGTACTGAATACTTCTTTATAGATATTTCAAAGGGCATCTTTTAAGCTCTTTAGATGGAGTTTGAATCCCCTCTTGCCGTGCCAAGGCTTGCTGACTGGTGTGGTACCCTTTTTCTGTCTCCCACAGGATTGCTTGCAGCCTCTGAGCATGCAGGCCCTGCCTGCCCAGCCCGAGTCCCTCTGCATCGTGGAGATGGGGGGCACAGAGAAGCAGGACGAGCTGGGGGAGAGGGGCTCCATTGGCTTTCTGTACCTGAACATTGGACTGCAGGTGAGAGGTGCCTGCCTGGTTCCCACAGGCCTTTCTTGGTGAGCTTTGGCTCAAAAAAGGGCTTGCTGTAATAGCACACAGCACAAAACCCAGCTGTTCCCTCTTTATTACAACAGGCATAAAAACTGGGAGTGGGGAATTCACTGTGGGACTTAATAGAGGTGCAAGTTTCCCCATATGTTCCTAAACTTAAGGCTAATCAAGACAAATTTCACATAGGACAAATTTTGCTTCACCCCTTTCAGAAAGAAGGCGTGTTCTAAAAAAGAATTCTGGGTGAAATGTCGTTGGGGAAATGTTTAAATGTTGTTAAAAACTTGCCTGTAGGGCAGAGTATCAAAGAAGAAACTGCCCACAGCCACAGGCTCTGCTCTAGCAACTCTGCTTTTGTTGCATCCAGTACTGACTCTGTGATCTTTGACCAAAAAATGTTGTTTTGACAATTCCAACATGTGGTAAAAATAATCAGAGAGGTCTAGGATCTTTCACATGCCTCAAGTTTGATGTCAGAACGCAAGCTCTTTTTAAGCAGCCTGTGTTTTTGGGTAAATGCTTTGTACCAAGGGGGGGCTGGGGTCTGGAATCAGCCCTTTTTAAGTTTTTCATGGCTCGTGTGATGCACCAAACTTCTTGGTCTGGTCTGATTTTTGGCTTGTTTTTGTTTGTTGGGGGGCGGATGGTTTATTTTGTAGTAATTCCTTTCTGTGCCACAGGATCGTGTAGGAGCTATGCTTTTTTAATACTAAAAAGAGCCAATTTAGTGTGTGGTTGCAGAAGGGAAATGTACCGAAAGCCGGGAAAACAAACACGCCATCCTTCAGAAATTGCCTCTCTGCTTTGAAGAGTGGCTCTAGCTAATTAGATCAGGATTATAAATTAAGAACTAACTTCTTGCTTTGCTCCTATCAGAACGGTGTGCTGCTGCGAACTGTCCTGGATCCTGTTACTGGGGATCTTTCTGACACCAGGACCAGATACCTCGGCTCACGACCTGTGAAACTCTTCCGCGTGCGAATGCAAGGCCAAGAGGCAGTAAGTGAGGGCTGCACATCTCATCCCTGGGCCCAGCATCCCAGTTTTCCCTTACTTTTGGGCAGGGTGGGGAAGCCTCCTTGCAGCACAGCAGGACCCTCTGGGTAAGGGTGGGAAGTGCAGTGACTTCATTATGGAGCTGCCTGGCTCACGGCTTGCTCTTTCACAAACAGCCTTGTTCTTGTTGGTATTCCCCTTATTTTTTAGGCAGTAATGTGTAGTGCTGCCCTGCTTTCCTTGAATTAGGTCTTGTTTGACCCATAGGCTGCATTTGCAGCGTGTCTGGAAAGCTCTGAGCGCATTCTTGAGCTTAGAGACACTGGAAAAATCTTGTCTTAGTGCACAGGGATGGAAAAAGCCCCGTGCAGAAAGAAATCTTGCCCCTTGAGTGCTTAAAGCAGTTGATGGTCGTCTCCTGTGCCTGTTGAGGATGGCTCAGCCGGGGGCTGGAGAGCAGCCATACATGGTTCAATGAAAATATTTGCAGGATTTGGTGTAGAGGGAAGAATGTGTTTCATCAGAAGTGCCATTTCCAACCCTTCTGATGTGGCACTGGGGAGATCAGCCACCCCCCCCCTGCTTGACTCATTTTTTTGGATGAAACCTTCAGAGTTGAGAAATAGTGCCGGTCAGCGTAGGGGGCTGCATTTGGGAATCTGAGCTCTGCTTTAGTGTCATGGTGCACATTCCATGGTACATGGAATCTCTTGAACTTGCTCCTGCCAGCTGTAGCTCGGAGATGAGGTGCTTTGCAGCTCTAGCAGAGAATGCTTCTAGAATAATTGAGTGCTTTTCCACTTTGAGACTGGTCTCAGTCCTTGTCTCACAATATGGGGAGAAAAACCATACTGCTTCTGGCCAGTCACAACGGGCTTGGAGTAGCCTCTGTAATTCCATGTAAATGGAATTCAATATAATTCCAGTTTTTGTTACTCAGGCAGAAAGTAAGGTTGCCCTTAAATTGATTGAGCCAAATGTATCGAGCTGAAGAGTTAGGTCCATCTGCTTCCTTTGATTTCCTTAATTTGACTGAAAACTGGCTACTGATTATTTTAAGTAAATTTCCCTTTGAGTGCATTTGGATTATGACAAAGCAGTAAATATTTATTTTAAAAGACCCGTTCCCATTAGAACAGGACACTGTTTAAAGAAAATGGAAAAAAAAAAAGAAAGTATTTATTGATCTTGGCTTTTACAGATAACAGGTTTTTTTAATGGCACCTCAGTTTGAGTATTCATTGTCTTGATGGTGCTTTAAAGTTCCTCTTCATGCCATACGCAATTTCCAGATAAAACTGTCTTTTGAAAGAAGGCAGTGTCTCTGAAGGTGTGCTCTGAGCTGGGTGTAGTCCACCTGCAAGAATCCAGTTGTAGTGGGTGAGAGTAAATTTGTTTTCTGTCCTTTTCAGGTGTTGGCCATGTCGAGTCGTTCCTGGCTCAGCTATTCCTACCAGTCACGGTTCCACCTGACTCCCTTGTCTTATGAGACACTGGAGTTTGCATCTGGTTTTGCCTCGGAGCAGTGCCCAGAGGGCATCGTGGCCATCTCCACAAACACCCTGAGGTGAGAACCCACGGGGGAAAACGAAACACTTCTGGGCCAAGGTTGCCAGGCAGAGGTGGTGAATTCTCACTAGATGTTAAAGGGAAGAGGTGAAGAGACTTACCTTCACCTTTTTTTTTTTTTAATGTTATTTGATGATGGATTATGATTTGATAGAAATACTTGGGTGGATTTCAGAAAACAAATAGGGTACAAGGATAGTTACACTGTCAGAAAGAAATAGGGTGCACTTCTCTGATTTGTATTTTTCAGCTTCTTTAAACAAAAACCGTAAGTCAAGTTACCCTTAAATTCTCTGATTCTTAGAGAGGAGGGAAGCTTTTAATAAATGTGAAGCTGTTGTGTATTAGGAGCTTGTGGTTTGTGATCTGAATTGGGCGCTTTGCGGAAAATAAACCATGTGATTTAAGAAATCAGAGGCATGACAGGGGTGTATTTGTTGCCTTTTTAAAGTTCAGCTTAGATATTAAAATATAAATGAAAATAATAGGGGAACACAAATTCAGGAGCTCTGCTTTATGCTCTTGAACAGGCACTTTTTTGATATCTGTCCTCATTGAAATATTACAGCATTCACTGCTTTTAAAGGAGTCATTCTTTCTGCAGAGACTTGCGGTTTTTAGTCACCAAATGCCAGAAGAACTGGCATTTCAGCTGGCAAGTCACAGGAAGAAAGACTTGGCATTGCATTTTTCATACCCTTTTAACTAAAGTGCCTCTGAGGAGCGTTTGATTCTGTGTCAAAGTCTGTGTCACGTTTAGATTCAGATGATATCTTTGCCAAATGTGCACTTTCCCTTTTCCATGCTCTCTTCGTTGCTCTTGGGATAGACTTATTTTAGCCACACCAGAAGGGGTCCCAAAAAGACACTGGGCCCTGGGTCAGTGGGAGCCCTCAAGTCAAGGACCTCTTGCTGCAGAGCCCACCTGTCCCATGGCATAATCTCCCATTTAGGATTAGAGGTTTTGGCCTCTTTGGAGCTGTTTGCTGGTTACTGTCTGGCCCAAGAAAGGTGTTTCTTGTCTCCAGTTGTGTTCTTATTTAACACGTGTCTCTGTCCCCTAGGATTTTGGCACTGGAGAAGCTGGGGGCAGTCTTCAACCAGGTTGCCTTCCCGTTGCAGTACACACCCCGAAAATTCGTCATTCACCCGGAGAGCAACAACCTGATCATCATTGAGACAGACCACAACGCTTATACTGAGGCCACCAAGGCACAGAGGAAGCAGCAAATGGCTGAGGTAATGGGGATGGGGAACAGGTACATGCATCCCTGCCCCAGAGGTGGCATCCTGAGCTGCAGAAGCTCCCTTGGGAATGAGCTCAGGGTGGGTGGAAGCTTTGGGGTTTGGTGGCTTTTTATGTCTTTTGTCTTCAGAGGTAGTACCTTGACCAGGAATATCTGGGCTTAGGGGAAATAGGGAGGCTGTATTCTATGCAGAGAAATCAGCATGTCTGGAAGGAAGTCCCCTGAGCTGTTCTTTTTTTTTCCTGTCCTTTCACGTGCCCTAGGAAATGGTGGAGGCTGCAGGAGAAGATGAGAGAGAGTTGGCTGCAGAGATGGCTGCAGCCTTTCTGAACGAGAATCTCCCCGAGTCCATCTTTGGTGCTCCCAAGGCAGGGAATGGACAGTGGGCCTCTGTTATCAGGGTGATGAACCCCATCCAGGGAAACACATTAGATCTGGTCCAGCTGGAGCAGAACGAAGCTGCCTTCAGGTAAGAAGAATTGCCAGAAGCAGCAAGAATCTGCTTGTGATGAGTTTTATGTGCTTTCTTTTTTTAACTTCTGCTCAGCCGTTTAGTAAGTTGAAATCCAGATGCAGCATGTTATCAAGAGGCTGGCTTGAAATTCCACAAGTGATTTCCACGTGCTTTTTAAGCTTTTATCTTGCCTTTCCTTCCCTTCCCACCCTGATCTGTTTTCATGTGATGCTAAGAGCTGGTGCTCCAGATGTGTTTGCTGGACCCCAGTGCTTCATGAACAACACGGGGATGGAGATGACAGATAAAAGAGTTTTGGGAATGAGAGAATGTACTGCTGTCTCTCACTTCCCTTTCTCATCCAGATAAACTGAGTGTAGATAAAATGGAAAGGAAGTGTCAGAGGGGAAGACCAACACAGTAACCACCAAGAATAGCAAGTGTCTCAGCAGGTGGAGTCAGGTCATGCTGGTCCAAAAGGCTATCACTCTTGTCCTGTTTTGTCCAGAATTCCCAACCTGAGCTAGGCTCTAGGCAGGAAATAACACTGGAAGGTGAGGAAAGTTATAGGTACATGTCCAAATTGGACCAGCCTTTCAAAAACAGCTTCTGGTGGTACATTCCTAGGCAGTGTCCAGGCTGTGAAAGCATAAAAGTGATGGTTTGGGCACACGTGACAGCTGGAGCACGTGTTTTAATAAGGGAAAATGTGGAAGAATGAAGGAATTTGTGTAAAATGCTCCTGCAGGGAGGGAAAATAAGCATTGAAAGGGTGGGCTCCCAAATCTCTGCCCTGCTGGGTGCGAGGGTAGTCCTTGTGTGGTCGTGCTGATCTCCTGCCACATCTTCTTCTCCCCAGCGTGGCCGTGTGCCGGTTCTCCAACACTGGTGATGAGTGGTACGTGCTGGTGGGAGTCGCCAAGGACCTGATTCTCAACCCACGCTCGGTTGCTGGAGGATTTGTCTACACCTACAAGTTGGTGAACAGTGGGGAGAAGCTGGAGTTTCTGCACAAGGTGAGAGGGATGAAAATACCACTGAATGCAGTATTGTAATTCTCACTGAGCCCTGGGCAAGAGCATCACGTTGGAAACAGCCCGTGAGGAAAATAAGCTGCCACCTCCAAAATCACTTGGGACATCTTTTGCAGAGCTGAGAATTGAACACAGATTTCCCAAGAGTCCCAGTCCTGCAACTTTCCCTCGCCCATCTGACTGGGTAGACTGGAAAGGAGCAGTGTTTTTCGTGCCCCTGTTAGGGAGGGGAGAACGTGAGCTCAGAGAGAGCTCCTCTGAGCACTTGTTTACAAAGTGAATTAATTCCTCCTTGGGTCACTTGAGCTCTGGCGCTAAGGCTGTCAGTCCTTGGCTGGCCACATGGAGCTGGTGTGAGCTGTCATATTTCCTCTGATGCTGTTGTGATTGGGTGTAGAAATGATTAGTCACCTAGTGACCAACTTGCTTGACAGGTCTCTGGGGCTTTAGAGAAGGTTTCGGCAGAACTCCGTTAAAACAAAATTCTGTTCTCCTTCCCACGTGCTTCCAGCAGGGCTGAGATTTGAGCAGATGAACACATGGAAAGGAATGTTGTGGCTTATTCACTTCCTACAGTCCTGATGCAACGAGTGGGTTCAGTCCTGGACCAGGGCCTTCTCTGGTGCCACTGAACACCCACTTGGAAGCTGGCAGAGCTGATGATGTGAAAGAACTTCTCTAAACCAGTGCAACCAAGCTGGGAATGCTGGAACTGGAAGGTCTCTACTGTGTTCCCGTTCTCTGCTGTGGTGGCTGCTCCTTTTGGATGGATGAGTGGTGGGAGATTTTTCACCCCTGAGTTACTGGAAGTGCAGTGCACCCTGGAATTGTTCTTTAGTGGCAGATGGCTGAATTAGATTCATGCCTTTGTTTTAAAAACAGACAGTCTGAGTGGATTTAAGCAGAGCAGAAAATCTCGGGGTGGAGATAAAGCAAAACTAAGAACCAAGGTGACAAGATCCTTGCCTGCCTTTGCTGCCTGCCCAGCGTGGGGTTCTTAGAGCAGTCCTACCCTTCTGTTCTGCAGGGTGGTGTCTGTGAAGTACCCAGAGCTCTCTCAGCAGCACCAGTACCACCCGTGGTGCTGTTGAAAAGCCTACAGAGGACTGACCTTCTGCCCCTCTTCTAGAAAAGGATTGTGATTCTCCTTTTGCATTGAAAGCCTTCAACTGAACCATTAGCTGAATCCATTCTGAAACTTGGTGTAAGGTTAGCTCTGCTAATGGGGGTCTCACAGTTGTCATCTTCTCTCTCTAGACCCCCGTGGAGGAGGTTCCTGCAGCCATTGCTCCCTTCCAAGGTAGAGTCTTAATTGGAGTTGGAAAGCTCTTGCGTGTTTATGACCTGGGCAAGAAGAAACTGCTTCGCAAGTGTGAGAATAAGGTACTGGCTTTTGTTCCTCACCAGGGGTGTTAACTTGGAGTGAAACAAGGGTTTAGCTGCTCTTCCAACCCAAGATAGTAGTGTTGCAGGTGCCTTTTTGTACCAGCTCAATGCAGGCTGTTAATGGATGCTGGCAGCAGTGCCATCTTCTGCCCATGGGAGAGGTCTTACCCAGGTACAAACCAACTGGTGGAGGTGTTCCCTTGGGTTAGGTGATCAGCAGGGGACAGAAGTTAGAGGGTGCATATGAACACCTCTTTAGACCCCCAGAATCTTGAAAAGGGAATTTTCTCCTTGAAGTAGATGGTCCTTTTTGAGCACCTCTGGTACTTTCGAAAAATAAACTGCAGAGCATGGTTTTCTAACTCTTAATTGCCTGCTCCTCCCCTCTCTCATGTAAGCCACAGAAACTGTGCCAGTTGCTCAAGGAACTCCAGCAAGCTCTTAGGCAGACTGTGAACATTTTTTGTGTTGGGTGTTTTTTTGTGTTGGTGTGTTTAGGGTTTTTTTTTTTCCCCTAAAATATGAATCGTATGAAAAATTGAAGCTTTCCTTCTTGGGTCTTTCGTGACCACGGTAGTGAGAGGATGCTGAAGCAATGCCTATTGGTGGGGCTGTCCCTGGCATCTCAATTTTAGGCTTACCAGCAGTGCCTACTCATGTTCAGCAGGCTGAGAATGACATATGGTGGATGTGTGGACAGTGAATTTGAAAAGAGAAGTAGTTTTGCAGGGAAACGATGGGAAACGGGGAGCGAACCGTAGTTGACAGGGAGAAATAGTGTTTCGGGTGGAGTTAGTGGGTTATGCTTCGCTCTTTGAAGCACTCAAGTTTTCTCCTTTCTCTCTCAAAAGCACATTGCCAACTACATCTGTGGGATCCAAACCATTGGGCACAGAGTGATCGTTTCAGATGTTCAGGAGAGTTTCATCTGGGTGCGCTACAAAAGGAACGAGAACCAGCTCATCATCTTTGCCGACGACACTTACCCTCGGTGGGTCACCACAGCCACCCTCCTGGATTATGACACTGTGGCTGGAGCAGACAAGTTTGGCAACATCTGTGTGGTGAGTGCACCTTGGAGAAGTTGGGGCTTTTTGGCCATGATGTATTTTTCCTTAAAACCTCCATGATTTTGTCTCAAAAGAATGACAATCTGTGCTTAGCTGGAGGCAAGGTTCACTTGTTTTTACAGGGTGACTAGATACTGTCACAGCAGGTGGCTGCAGCTTATCAGTTTAGTAATTAAAGCACACAAGTGACATCAGCAGGTCAAAAAACATGGTTTTGAGGCAAAGCTTGTTGACTGTGGAAGGGCCCCCGGGAGAACTTGCCGCCAGGGTTATCACTCTTACTTTCCCCCCGGCTAAACCTCACTGCTGGCATTTAGCTTTCTCTGTCACTTCCTCTCAAAAGTTGGCTTTGTGGGTGCTTGGCTGGGTTTCAGCAGGGGAGGAGGAAAGAATAGATGGTCTTTCTGCCAGAGCTTTGATCTCCTGGGCGCTTTGGGGAGCGCAGAGTTCGGCGGGGGGTCAGACACTGCGCCTGCAGGATTTGGCCCACGCACACGAATCCATCCTCTGTCACTTTTTTCCTGCCCCACATCCATCAAACTGTCTCCTTAATAGGAAACCACCTTCAGACTTTTTTACCATACCTCCCAGGGTGGTCCTAAGGTCCTGACCAGCTTTTTGAGTGATGGGCCATCAGTCTTGACAGCAAGGTGGTTGTTTAACTCTAAAGCCCTTGTTGGAGGGACAGATTTGCTTTAAGTGTAAAGAGATTCTTCTAAAGTGGCCCTTCAAAAGGCCCCAGGGATTCTTCAGAGAGAATGCTCTGCAGCTTGTTGACTTTTTTTGTTTTCCTTTCAACACAGGTGAGGTTGCCTCCCAACACCAACGATGAGGTAGATGAAGATCCCACGGGCAACAAAGCTCTCTGGGACAGGGGGCTTCTTAATGGAGCATCACAGAAGGTAATTCTCCACGGGGAGCACGTGGGGGCTGTTGTGGGCAAAGAACTTTTTTTTTTTCTGTGTAATCCTCATCTCTCTGGGAGATGTAGTGGCAGTTCTGCTTCCACACACCTACTGTGCTGTGGGTGGTGGCTTTGCATTGTTGCTGGGAGCCAAAATTCAGGTTCTGGGACCCCGGCCCGTGCCTGCTGGGTGCTGTTTGAATTTTTCTTTTCCTGCTTTCCCTCATGACTTGCCTCCATTTGTCCAGCTCGAGGGGGTAGTTGAGCCATGTGCTGAGCGTTGCCATCTGATTGCAGGTGGAAGGTGCTTCAGAACTAGCAGGTGGCCAAATTTTTACTCTGCTTTCCTCTCTTGATGCTTTTATATAAGCTCAATGAAAAAAAAACCACGCTTCTGTTGTTGGCTTCCAGGCTGAAGTGATCATGAATTA
The DNA here is from genome assembly GCA_004320125.1 of Scolopax mira. Lineage (NCBI taxonomy): Eukaryota > Metazoa > Chordata > Aves > Charadriiformes > Scolopacidae > Scolopax > Scolopax mira. Next base: position 6,089 of record BJBW01013415.1, on the reverse strand, counting down.
CCACGTGGGAGAGACAGTGCTTTCCTTACAGAAGACCACACTGATCCCAGGAGGCTCCGAATCTCTTGTCTACACCACCTTATCAGGGGGGATAGGGATCTTGGTCCCTTTTACTTCCCACGAGGTAAGCAAACCCCCATCCTTATGCTGCAGCCTCCCTCCTGAGGGGATGCAGCGTGAAAAGGGCTCCAATGCCCAGGAGAAAAGAGAGAGAGCTTGTTAACTCCTCCTTCTGTGGTGGCTCTGTAAAGAGTTGAGAACTTTTAGTGTTTCACTGATGCTTCATATCCTGAAGATGATCTTCTCTGCTTCGTTTGCCGTGCCCTCCTGGAGCAGGGGGTGCCAAGGCATTCATTCTTGGAGCTGCACCTCCTGGGAGGCTAATGCTGGCCAAGGTGGCACAGTTGGTTGCTCAGCTCTGCTGTGGGTGCTTCTGGGGTGGAAGTGATGAAGGGGTAACTCTGACCTTAAAGCAGCCTTCCAGTCCCTCAAGGGGCTCCAGGAAAGCTGGGGAGGGACTCTGGATCAGGGAGGGGAGCCACAGGAGGA